>CABHPR010157920.1:0-36532 GCA_902168415.1 Peromyscus melanophrys | reverse complement strand
AGAGAGAGAGAGAGAGAGAGAGAGAGAGAGAGAGAGAGAGAGAGAGACTCTACATGAACTGTGTGTTGATGTCTACACATTTTTAAATGCCGTGTTAGTCAAGCAATCGGATAGAGGCTTAGCAGTGGGGGAGGGGGGCATTCAAAGCTGCCATCTCCTTCCTCTTGAAGAAGGAAACGCTTTGGATGTGTTGTCCTGTCACACTGGGACAAGGGCTCTCAGTGAGGACTGATGATTGCATAGTAGCACGACTTGGGGAATTTTAAAACTGAATGAAATCAAAGGCTGTCCGGGTCCCCACTTAGTTGGGACCAAGACACTGTCTGGATATTGTAGCATGAATCTTAAAAGTTCTTAAAAACAAACCTGGGAACAGGTATTGGGGTGAATGCTGGAAGATCAGAGAAGCAGAACAAGCCACAGCCACCTCACCTCGCCAATTCCTCAGCTGATCCAGTTTCCTCAGACTGGATGCCTCTGTGTCCTCATATCCGAATGGCTCTCAGCTGAACTGCTACTCAAAGCCTAAAAGCTTAACCAGCCTAGTTCCTGGTCCTCATGCCTTATATGCCTTTTTGCTTTCTGCCATCACTTCCTGGGATTAAAGGCTCACTTTCTGGGATTAAAGGTGTGAGTCACCATGCCTGGCTTTTTCCACTGTGGCTTTAAACTCACAGAGATCCAGAAAGATTTCTGCCTCTCAAGTGATAGGATTAAAGGCGTGTGTGCCACCATTTTCTGGCCTCTATATCTAGTGGCTGTTCTGTTCTCTGACCCCAGATAAGTTTATTAGGGTGCACAATATTTGGGGGAAAACACAATATCACCACATTTCCCCTTTTTTGTCTAAAATAATAAAAGAAGGTTACAGTCAAGAATTATATTAACAATGTCTAGTCCATTAACATTTGACAGATTCAGACAAAAGATTTTTCATTACTTATCCTATGTAAAATAAGTAGTTCCTTTTTAAAAGTAGATTCAATAATCTCCCTTTTTATCTTATATCCATATTCTCTCTTTTTTTCTTTTCATAATAGATTCAGTAATCTACCTTTTGTCATTTTTGTATCTTCTTTTTCTTTTTAGAGTAGATTCAATGATCTACCCATTTATCCTACTATTTCTTTATCTTTTTTCTCAGAGTAGAGTCAATGATCTACCTCATATCTATATTCTCTTTTTTCTTTTTTTCTTTTTTTTTAAACAAAAACTCTGAATCTAATCTCCTTGTTCAGCTTTTTTCCTAACCATTAACAATTAACAACTTGTAACCAACCATCATAAACAATGACAATTATCCATAAGCCATTGAGTGACCAAAGAATACCCACTCCACCTCTTGGGAATGTGAGCATCGTTTTCTTAAAATTACTTCCTGCTTTCTGGGGGCAAAGACATCTTTAGGGGATCCTGAAAAGAAAATTTTTGGGTTTATTGTCAAGTCCTGTATCATTTGTCCAGTCGCTGCATAATGAGAAAGTGCAGGGCTTGTTTCAAGTCTTTGTTCAAGTAGTCTGTCAGGCTGGATCATCTCAGCTAGCCATCTCAAACTTGTCCTGAGCAGTTTGTAGTCCAAAGTCAATCTTTCTGTTGTGGTGTTAATGGCTTTACCATAGTCCATATGGAATCATCATTGTGGGATCCCATCAATGCTTTCTTGTAACATGATGGTCCTGGCAATTCTTCTCTGAACAAGCAGCAATAAACCTTTCCTCCCAGGTAGCAGCATCACTGCAGTCACCAACATGATGAGAAGGAGCCAGCAACTCAGAGCAGGAGCCACTGCCTCCATGGTCCCACTGCCGTTTGTGGCTCAGCCCTGGCCGAAGCTTCTCCTTAGCAAGCCTCCTAGGCCGGCCTCAAACTCAGGATCCTTCTGCCTCTGCCTCGTTCAGTAAATCCAACCAATGTGCGCCACCATAACCAGCTGAGGGTAGCTCGGGTCTGAGCTGGGGTCGCAAGGCCACAGGCAAGCAGCTTTTTTGTGAAGTCGTACCACAAACATTGGATGCCAGATGTAACTTATCTGGGGTCAGAGAACAGAACCACTAGATATAGAGGCCAGAAAATGGTGGCACACACGCCTTTAATCCTATCACTTGGGAAGCAGTGATCCATCCAGATCTCTGTGAGTTTAAAGCCACACTGGAAACAGCCAGGCATGGTGACTCACACCTTTAATCCCAGAAAGTGAGCCTTTAATCCCAAGAAGTGATGGCAGAAAGCAAAAAGGTATATAAGGCATGAGGACCAGGAGCTAGGCTGGTTAAGCTTTTAGGCTTTTGAGCAGCAGTTCAGCTGAGAGCCATTCGGATGAGGGCTGAGAGGCTTCCAGTTTGAGGAAACCGGATCGGCTGAGGAACTGGCGAGACCTTTTAAGATTCCTGCTACAGGATATTTGTTAGGAACACCACAGGTAAATGCAGCCAAGGTTGAACATGTTTGTTCTTGAGGCTGGAGTGTGAAGACAATACAGACCCCGCCACCATCTTGTATCACCTGCTGTACTCAGTTCCAGGAAGGACCTCAGGAATGTGTCATGACAACTCGAACAGATACAGGGCAGTATGTTCCTGCAGACATTCAGTCTGCGGTTTATGGCCCTTGAAGATAGCCAGATAATCCTGCTGAGCAAATTGTGGTTCCCTGCCAAAAAGTCTAACCCAATGATTTCAAATGTGGTTTCGTGCCCAAAGTCTAGACCAATAGTTTCAAAAAAATCACCTTGCCCCATATCCCTTCTACCCAATCCCAAGTTGCTAAAGCATGTAATTCCTGGCTTATGGTTTTTCCCTATAAAAACTCTCTATCCCTGGGCCGGCTGCTGCTGCATTTCCCATCTGCCTGACAGTGGCCCAGGTTGAACCTGACAATAAAAGGACCCTTATGTGCTTGCATCAGAAACCTGCTCCTTGGTGGTCTCTGGGCACCTTGAGAAACGGTACAGCAGGAGCACGAAGGCTTGTTCCCTGAGGGTGGGTGACCACCTGACTTATTCTAGGGCTTGTAGAAGGCTCTCTTTGCTTCATTATGTTAGGTGATGCGTGCTAGTGTCCCTCTTGAAGAATGAAAGGAATCCTGCTGCTTTCCCATTGTCCCCTAAGGACTAGGCTTGGACAGCATGATAACTGAGCCATCCCCAGGCTGCAGATGTGCTGGAGCAATATGTGGGAAAGATCAGAAGAACAGACTCCAAGGAAAAGAAGGCCATGGAATTCCCTTACTTGCCTTTTACAGGAAGCAAAGCCCACACGCAGTTGAATCCTGTGGTGTCAGTAAGAAGGCCTAGGAAATAATTTTAAAGAGAGTTGTTTTCCACGTTCAAGAGTAAAATACAAGAAAAGGAGTTCTAAAAATATATATAAAATAAAATCGACAAAAAGAAAAACAAACGAACAAAAAACCCTTGGAAACTGGAGACTCACTATCCTTAATTTTCTTTCAGGAAGACAAAATGTTCCAGATGCCAGCCTCAGCATGGGGTTGGAGGTGGCTTTTGTCTTCTGGGATACCGGAGACAGGATGCTCCTAAGTAAGAGTTTGGATGGGGGTAGTTTCTGGGTGATTGGCACAAGACTGACCAGTTGCTTGACAAAATGGGAGGATGGAGATGTTCTTTCACTTTGTGGAGTTTAGTTTGTCTTTTCCTTCCTGGAGATCTCCGGGTAAGATACAACCTTGGACTTGGCACGTGACTGGTAAAAGCGCACTATAGCCCAGCAGTGGTCTGAGTTTCTGGGATTTTTCTACATCATCTCAATGATTTCAGCGTGGACCTGTACTGTAACAGTTCTATGGACCCTGAACTGGTTAAACACATAGCAGATGAGATGAGAAGAGTCATGACCTTTAGCTTCAGAGCTTGATTCTTTGACAGACACAAACTGCTAAGTTCCAAATGAAACCTTCAATGGTGAATTTCCAAAGTAGCTTTACTCTTCCTCTCTCCTGTCTCCACTCCAATTAACTTAATTAGGCTTTAAATGAGAATGAGTAATGACAAGCATAATAGAGCACGCATGTAATTCCAGCACTTGGAAGGCTGAGGCAGAACAAGTTCTAGCCAGCCTGGGCTCTTTAGTAAGATCCTGCTTAAAAAGGGATTACATCCTGATGTCATCCATCCCAACAACTGGAAAGCTAGGGTGTGTGACATAGAGGATGGGGGACAAACACTAACTGAAGCATGGCGTTGAGCTGCGTCTCTCTTTCTCCAGAGAAAAGACATGTTTATGCTATGCTATGCTAACTACCCTTTGTACCTCTTTGGTCAAACTGGACCACGGAACTGTGTGCTGCAAGTGGAGGTGAGAAACTCATGAAATGCAGGTTTTACAGTTTTCATCGGGGGGAAAAGATGAGACATCACAGGAGTTAGAGAATTGTGAGAAAGCACAAGTTCATGGTGATGTGATTTGATTTATGTATTCATATCAATGTACAATGCACAGACACACAGAAAAAAATAAAAGCAAAGTCCTACAAAATCTTCCTGTGCTTAGAAACTGGCATTGAGTTCACAAGCATGTAGAATAGCTAGTCCCTGACCATCTCAGCCAGGGTCCTTGTGCACCTGCTGGGGATATTAGGGACTATCATGAGGACTTCATGCTGTACTATTTATCAGCCTTCTGCTGCTTGGGGGCAGCAACAGCCTAAAACAGGCATTAATTTCCTTAAGTAAAAAACCAGAAGTTTCAGAGAAAGCTTGTCATGGAAATACATGTCAAGGCCAATCGTGCCATTTTGTGAGCATTTTGTTTGTTACAGTAAGCCCTGAGGCTTGCTCAGATTGAAAGTGTGAGGGTAAACCCAGTCCATGACAATGAGGAGCCACAAAGAAAAGGGAGTGTAGAGACAAGGACGGTAAATAATCATAAAAATGGGGAAGTCTGCGGTAGGATGACAAGACACTACAGCTGTTTGTGTTAACAATTCATGTGGTGCATTGATACTGTTGGTTTTAAATACGGCACTTTTACCGTTAGAGAAAAGGTCAGAGGCATGACAAAATCCAGTATCAGAGCTTTATTGGGGGGTGGGGGGACAGAAGAGAGCGTCAAGGCCTGGGAAGAGGCACGCGCAGAGAGGGGGGGGTAGAAAGAGAGGGGGAGGAGTCTGTGTCCAGCTCTTTAAGAATTTCTCTGCACATGCGCAGATGGGCTTATGGAGTTACGCCACACACACACAAGCTGATTGCGTGACTGTACTGCTCGAATTTGTACAATCACGCAGTGCACTGGTGACAAAAGACCTAAGACCCCTTGCTTAGCTATTGAACTTCACACGTGTGGTCATGCAGCTGGAGTGGTAGAATCCTAACAGATACCTTCCCAGGGCATCTCGGGGGGGGGGGGGGGGGAATAAAAAAGACAGGTCAAGGGGAGATTAAAGACATGGGAAAAGTGATGTCAACAAACTCAAAGTATGGGTGATGGTGTTGGTGATGAAGATAATAATGAAATAGAGGCACCACCCGGACATAGACAAATTCAAGGCAAATCTCTTAAAATGGTGAAGGGAGCTGGAGAGATGCCACAGTGGTTAGAGCACTGGCTGCTCTTGCAGCCCTGAGTTTATTCAGTTCCCAGCACCCACCCATTGGGTGGCTCAAAGCCTCCCACAACTCTAGCTACTGGGATATTCAGTACCCTCTTCTGGCCTCCAAGGGCACCAGCCCTCATGTGGCACACATGCGCATGTGCACGGACGCATGAATATAAATAAATCTTTACAAATATCTATTGTTGTAGAACATTATTTTAAGGTGTATTACTTTTGTTTATGTTGCATTTATTTAACTCTGTGAAGCTGTGTTACTGTGTCTGTCTAAAACATCTGATGGTCTAATAAAGAACTGAACAGCCAATAGCAAGACAGGAGAAAGGATAGGCAGGGCTGGCAGGCAGAGAGAATATATAGAAGGAGAAATCTGGGAGGAGAAAGAAAAGAAGTAGCCAGAGAAGGAGGAAGACTCCAGGGGCCAGCTACCTAGCTACACAGCAAACCGCAGAGTAAGAGTAAGATACACAGAAGTAAGAAAAGGGAAAAGCCCAGAGGCAAAAGGTAGATGGGATAATTTAAATTAAGAAAAGCTAGCAAGAAACAAGCCAAGCTAAGACTGGGCATTCATAGTTAAGAATAAGCCTCCAGCCAGGCAGTGGTGGCACATGCCTTTAATCCCAGCACTTGGGAGGCAGAGCCAGGCGGATCTCTGTGAATTTGAGGCCAGCCTGGGCTACAGAGTGAGTTCCAGGAAAGGCACAAAGCTACACAGAGAAACCCTGTCTTGAAAAACCAAAAAAAAAAAAGAAAAAAAGCCTCTATGTGTGATTTACTTGGGAACTGGGTGGTAGGTCCCCAAAAGAGTCAAAAAGTAAAAAAAACAAAACAAAGAAACCCACAACAATATTTTGGCATACCAATGTGAGGGTCTCTAATTTCCATAGGGCCTGAGAAAGCTTTGAAAAAAAAAAAGAGAGAGAATGCAGCTCCTTTAAGAGTTTCTGCCTGCTGGTAAGAAAGCAGTCAGTAAGTTATATAGGAACAAAAAACTAAATAAAAATGCTTGCCACAGCACAAGCATTGGCATTTTAGAGCTCTAGGAAAGTTGAATGCAGTTCCTGGTCAGACAAACCTCCCACTGGCCATGAGTTTCATGCTTGGCTTTCCTGACCCAAGAAGCAGGCTGAGCCAGCTGTCAAAGCCATGGACAGAGGTTCATGCGACTCAGCAGTTTAAAGTTTGTTCATGTGGTCAAAGAGGCTAAAAGATATGCAATAAAAGAGGTCCAGATAGGAACAACCTCTAACCAGGTTCCAGTGTGTTTTACAATGTAAGTAGGCTTAAGAAAGAAAAAGAGTACAGTCATTAAAAAAAAGAATATCTTTTTTTTAAAAAAAGTCTTTAAAGAGTGTAAAAGAAAAAAAGCCACATAAGATGATAAATACACAGGAAGTCTGGATCCTATACAGTATTGTGTTGATTTTTGACTTTTTTGGATGTTGTTGAGCAAATGACAGCTGCTGACAGACATAGAATTATGAACAGGACTGCAAAACTGAACCAGCCTAGATACTTTAGGGTTATCTTAAGTTTAAAGAAGTCAAAAAATGTATTTTTGAAATGGAAATCAAAAATGCTTTGGAGTTTTGTTCCCACAGGAAATGAGAGGCTGTGGATTCCTTCAATGTTAATATGGACCAGGTTTGATCAGGCAAGATCTCCTGAATCTTGACAGGTGATATCTATCAACAAAGATTACTGCTGGTCTTCCCAGGATTTGGCTATTTTCTGAAATTTTCTCTCTGGGATCCTAAAGCTACTTCACCCACAGACAGCGGTAAGCAGTCTAAAGAAAATGATGTCCACATACCCAAGAGTTGGAGGGTGGGGATGGTCTTTAGTTATTTGGTGGGCTATGGATGTTTGTTATCATTTAGGGGAATATAGAATATTAATACAAATTTAAAATTTTTTGTTACACTGTATATAAGTTTCTACTCTCGTTTAAAGGACTTTTGTATATTGATACAAATGTAAGGTTATTTTTGTTACAACATATTATATATATGTTTTTGCTCTTGTTTAAGGTATTGTACCTATGCAGTTCATTTAAAAATGTAAGATAAAGTACTACTTTTTGAAAGCTATTATTACAGATTATAAAGGATAATCAAGAAACATAGGTTAGTAGTCATTTATAACAATCAAATTTGTAGATGTGTTAGGTATATTTTTTAGGTTAAATAGGTATATTTTAGATAGATGGTCTTCAAATACTTCAAAGACCTATAGAATATGGCATTTAAAATGTAAACTTAAAGTTTTTCATGACAATGAGACACATCTGCCTTTGGCAGCACCAATTTACTTCAGAGATGATGGGCATTTAAGAAACTCCTTATGGAGTTTGCTTTTCATTGTGGCAAGGTTAGCCACTGGGCAAAGAAATTGCTCTTGCCTTTGCTGACAATGTGCTGTGCAGACTGGACATGCAGGACACACAGGAAAAAGACTATTGAACTTTGCCAAAACAAGGCAGAATAGTCCTTCAAAATTCCTGCTTCACAGAGAGTCTGTCAGATATTCTGAAGGACACAGAGAAAAGCAACTGATGAACTTTGACAAAACAAGGCAGGACAGTTGTTCAAATTTCCTGTTTCACTGAGAAGTCTACCTGATATTCTAGGCCTGTAGGCTGAAGATGGATGTCCCAAGGTCGCAGAAGGAACTTTGAGTGACTGTCCAGGCAGTCAGATGACAGACATAGAATTATGAACATTGTTAGAGTTTTGGAAGTTGTTTGCAATGCATTTTTTGTTTGCTCAAATAATATTATCCTTCTGAGTCTTTGGTGGAGTTGAAGACAAGATAGTTACAGTGGCAATTTTCCTTAGATAGAGAGTAAATTAGGTATAAAACTTTGGATTCATTAAGATAGAATAGATAATGGAGTATTTTCTTTTAATTTGCCAGACACAAATGAACTGGAATTCTTTACATTGTGAGTGTAATCTTTACTGATAATTGTTCTTATTGTGTACAGTCTTATTATGTTAAAGTTAAAACCTTTTATTTTGTTTAGAAAAAAGGGGGAAATGTACAATATTATTTTAAGGTGTGTTTTGTTTATGCTCTGGAACATTTGTTTAATGATGCAAAGATGTGTTTGATTAATTAAAATTCACCTGTAGTCAGGAGGCTGAGTCAGCAACTAGCTGACAGGAAGTGGTAGGGAGGAGCCAGGAGGAGAAGGGTTTTTAAGGAGGGGTGAGGAGAAGCACGAGGGCTTTTTGGAGAAGGTGAGCAAGGAGAGGAGGTGAGCAAGGAGAGGAGATGAGCAAGCAGAGGGGGTGAGCAAGCAGAGGAGGTGAGCTACTTGCTCACCACTTGCTGTTCAGCCTCTCTGAAGAACAGAATTCCACCTTAACCTTTGAATCTTTAGAGGGACAGAGATTTAGTTAAGTTCCTTCATGGATTTGAAAGAGTTGGAGTGTGAGTGAACAGAATTCCCTCAGGCCATGGCTTTCATGACCAAACTACTGCAGGTAACACCAGAGTTGCAGATGCTGACTCGGACAGCCGTGGCTTAAATAAAGCAGCAACAATTTTTTTTAAAAAAGGAGAACAATCTACACTAAATGAATAAAGCTTAGTTGTATGTTCTTAATGTTATGAATATTCACAGAAACTATGTAACTATTGTGAACATTTATGAATAAAATTTTAAAGACTATTCAAAACATGAATTTGGAAAACACAAATATAAATTGTCAAAACTGGACCAGACTTGAATATATTCTCAGTCTCCTACAGATGGAAAAGATTAAAGTGAATAAAGACCAGAGCCTTCAACTAATGTATAAAATAAAGATGATTTATAAGACAGAAGAATTTATATCCTGCAACCAAAAATGCTTATTTTCTTCCCGAAATCTAATGGCAAGTCATATCATATGCCAGGTACTAGGTCATGAGACATTTCGATGAGTCTAGAAAATGTGCATGCCTGCTCTTTAACCTTCATGAAATACTCTTGAAAATGGATTAGATGTAAGTTACAAAACACACAGACCTTCAGAGTTAGAATAACAAGATAACAATAAAACAAACTAACATCTTATAATTTTTGGACCAAAGAGAAAGAATAAAACTCTGATTATAGATTGTTTAGAAAGTAATAATGATGTCACAGAGAAGGCACAGCTAATGTCACCTCCTGTGCACAGCTACATCTGGAAAGCCCAATTTAAGAAAAGCAATAGGAGGCAGCAGGAGAGATGGCTCAGCAGTTAGAGCTCAGACTGCTCTTGCAGAGGACCTGATTGGGTTCCCAGCACCCACAGTGGGCAGCTCACAACTGCCTGTAACTCCAGCTCTAGGTGATCCAGTGCCCTCTTCTGCCCACTGAGAGCACTGCATTCACAAACCCACACATAGACACATGAATACAACTTTAAAAATACAGCTTCTAAAAATGCAGTTGGACTGGTGCAGTTCATAGAATGCTTGTTCAGCATGCTAGAAGCCCTGGGTTGATCCCCAGCACCATATAAATCAGATATGGTTATGTACACCTGTAAGCCTGGCACTGGGAAAGGAAGGGAGGTGGAGGCAGGAGGACCAGAGGTTCAAGGTTATCCTCAGTTACATTGTGAGTTCAAGGCCAACCTGGGATACATGGCACCCTGTCTCAAAAACAAAAACAACAACAACACACACACTATAATAAATAAAAATAAGTGAGAAGAAATTTCAAGTCAAGGAACTACGGAATAAATTGTTCAGGAAAAAGGCATAAATTAATGTATTTAAGAAGTACCCAGGTGTTAGCATTCTAAAAATTATAACAAAATAATCAGCTTTTCACAAATGTAACCAAGAGGGGAAAAAAGTAAAACAATTAATACATGATATAAAAATGATATTAAATAATGGCATAGAAAATATAGAAGAGATGCAATGATTAGCAAATGCTATAAACATATCCATGTTAATGAACGTTCACTTGCATTGGTTTAAATTAAGGATAGCATCCTTAAGAGAATGTAAATTGCTGTAACTTTCTGAAGAAGTACAAAACTTTAAAAGGAAAGATAGCCTTGGAAGAGTGATTGGGAAAATAAAATTGTTTTATAATAGAGAAAGAATCTGAGTTCTCAGTAAAATGGAGTAGGCATTTTCCACTGCTCCCTCTCCACAGAATACGACAAGAAGATGCACACAGAGTGCACAGTGCTGTCAGAGGACAAAGAAGGGTTAACAGCGACAGGTTGTTTGGGTGGGAGACACCAGAATTCACGGAGTTTTCAAGCAACAGTGAGTTTACCATGTCTACTCCCCCAGGACTGCTGGCACTAATCCAGTATAGCTCGAAGCCCCCAAACAGACGCTGGTATAGAGAGGCCTTCAGAAGACGTGTCAGAGTGACAATAATCCAGACATTTGCTGTGTTTCCTTCCTTCTTTTGTGTTCACTTGCCTATTCTCTTACCTTCTACCCCTTCCCCCTTCAAAGCGATGGGCAAGGATGAGGCTGAAATGTAGAGTGAGCCTGTGAACTGGAGGAAGACTGTTGTTGAAGTCCTGAACCTTTGGCATGGATGCGGGCATGTTCATAGACATGTACAGGACAGCAGTGCATCTCAGGCCCCAAATTCTGAGCAGACGACTAACAGGAAATGTCAGGAAATAAAAAGTGGAATCAGCAAGATGGATGAGTGGGTAGAGACACTTGCTGCCAAACCTGACAACCTGAGTTTGATCCCTGGGACCCAGATAGTGGAAGGAAAGATTCAATGCCCAGAAGTTTTCCTCTGACCTCCACAAATACACGCACATGTATGCATACACAAAATATAAAATTCTATTTTTAAGGAAAATGAAAAGAAGTCCAGAAGATCTTAGAAGTAAAAAGCTTGGAGACTCCCATCTTTTTCCTGAACTGCTTGCAAGGATCTGCTCTTAATCGCTTGTTGCATTCTCAGAATTCCACCCAGGTCTCCAGCTGACCACAGGAGAAACCCCCAAAACATTACAAACTGATTTGACATTGGAATTGCTCCTGTGACCAACACCCACAGAAGACGGGATGGGTATTGTGATCTGAAGTTCCCAAGACTACCTACCAACTAAAATAAGAGCATCAACCTCCTTCTATGTGCTTTTAACAAGACTTCTAGGCCCATCAACACAAAATTCAAAATATTCAAGACACAACTGAAAGCTACTCATCTTTCAAAAAACAAACAAAACACCCCCCGGAACATGAACAAGTTGGAATAGCCCCAGATGCCATCGGAATTGCATCACAGAGTTTAATGCAGGTCTTATGTAAATCCCCAGTGTGCATTGATAAACGCTTCTTAAAATAAAAGGGAAAATAGGTTTTATCTGAGAAATAGAAAAGATGAATATATAAGCAAAAGTTTTTAAGCTGTAAAAAATACAGTAAGTTAAAAAAAAACCAAGTGGGTAAAACAGATTTTGTGAGTTTTTTGTTTTGTTTATTGCTTTGTGTAGTATACATATTTTTTGGTTTTTTTTCAAGACAGGATTTCTCAGTGTAGCTTTAGCTGTCCTGGAACTCACTCTGTAGGCCAGGCTGACCTTGAACTTACAGAGATCTGCTTGTCTCTGCCTCTCAAGTGCTGGGATTAAAGGCCTGTGCCACCAAGCCTGGCTTGTGTAGTATATTTTTTGAGACAGAGTCTTGCTGTATAGTCTAAGTTGGCCTCAAATTTGCTATGTAGCCCAAAGTAGTTTCAAACTCACAATCCTCCTGCCTCAGCCTCCCCAATGCTAGGAGATAAGCATATAGCATAATGCCAGCTAAATAGTAGATTTACAGTAATACAGAAAAAGGAAGTCTGTCCATCTAGAACTGTACATCAGCAAAGGAATGGGAGTGAAATACATTTTCAAGTGAGAAGAAACTAAGATTTGTTTTTATCAAAACCTTGAACTTTAGGTATGAAGAATAATCTCCAGCATCACTGCTTATTTAGGAAATGTAACTTCAGCCACATGAAGGTGGAGAAGCTTGCAGGTACAGCAACTGCCTTGCAAGCCTGAGGACTAGAGTTTGGATCCCCCAAAGCCAAGCAAAAGTCAAGCAGGCATACCAGACCTGTATTCCCAGCATGAAGGAAGCAGAAACAGGGAATCCTTGGGGGGACAAGGTGGCCAGCTAGACTAACCAGAATTGGTGAGCTTTGGGCTCAGTGAGAGATCCTGAGCCAGTAAATAAAGTGGAGAGCAATCAGGGAAGATATTTGATGTCAACATCAGACTTACACACACACACACACACACACACACACACACACACACACACACACACACAAAGATAAGAGTCAATTGTTTTAAAAAAAAAACTGCAATGAGATACCATTGCAAGTCCATGAGAATGGTGATCAGTGTGTGCATATACGTGCATACATGAATTTACCCTCCAAGCCAAACAACCACCATCTTCGGGAATTCAGCTAGACACATTTGCTAAGGATCATCACATATGGGCTTGATGACTGTTGGCATCCCCTTATGAGAGGAAAGGAGAGTCACAGGACCTTCACTAGTGTACCCAGCCACTCTATAGTACCTTTTGCATGCAACTGCCCTAATTGCACATGGCCTTGGGGAAGGGCTGGAGTCTGTAGGCTGGGAAAGACTGGAGGAGGGGGCTCTGTCTTTGCGGCTATGGGAAAACCATCATCCCTTCTGAGTAAAGAGTTTCTGTGTGGCTTTTGGGGGAGGGGATTGTCCACATTTCGGTAGACAACCCTTCATTTATGCTCTGTAAGAGAGCCCAATAAAGTCATTGGTTTCCTAAAGTGAACTTCGGTGGAATCATGTCTCGGTATGTCATTTGGGACCTTTGGAGGAGGAGTAAATGTTGCTTACACCTCCCCCTGGGAGGGAATTTTAGCAACATGTCTATCTATGCATATGCACACAAACACGTGACTACTAGATTGGATGTAGGGCAAGCAGGAACTCACATGTGTCTATCACGATTAAGAACTGGTGTGTGAGCTACTCTGGAAAATGTTCTGGCAGTTTCTTATGATGAAATCATACTTTCATCATATGATCTAGCAATTCCATCCCTAGGCATTTACCCTACCGAAATGAAAATTTAAATTCACACACAAAATGAAGGAATCTCAAAGTTATTATACTAAGTGAAAAAGAAGTGTCAGCCTCTGAAAACTGCGTACTATTCCATTCCAATTATATGTCATTCTCAAAAACACAAAACAGACCAGCAGTTAGGGGTGAGGCAAGGGTGTAACAGAAAGGAAGCTTTTGGAATGATGGAGCTGTACCATTACCGTAGTTGTGGTTCCATGAGACTGAATGTGTATTTAGAATTCATGAAAATCCACTTGTGCAAAAGGCAATTCTATTGGACCGCAATTTTGAAAATGAAGTGTATAAAGTAACCCTAGCCGGATGGTGTCATGGGAAAGAATGGTGGTGGCATAGTTTGTCCCTGGGAGATTAGCCATCCCTACCTGGCCCTTGTACATTTCACACATCAGTGAAAGAAGGGAGATAAACATCAAAAGGCTGTGCCTTTCCCAAACCACCCTTGATTTACTTTCAGTGGATACTCTTTAGTGTCATAGTTAAGATCACAAATGGTATTTGGTTCAGTCCCTGACCTCGGATGTGATATCTAGAAATGGATACTCCTTTTTTAAATAGGTTAAAAGTGATGAAGCATGGCTATACATCTGTGGCTGCCTGTAAGTATTCACAAGGGCCGGGCCTGTCAGAGAATCTAGAGAGGTCTTCAATCTATAATATTCTAAGAGAGAGGTTGTCTCACACCTTATCTTTGGGAAATCCAAGAAGACAGGTAAGATTTGGGACATATTTTTCTGTGGTTTGTTTCTGAGGAGGTAAGTGAAAAGGTTGTTGTGAACCTAAAGCCAGTTCAAAATGTTAGACAAAAGATTCTGAAGGCAGTCAGCATTCGCCAGTCCCAGACACAAGCTTCGTGACGTTTAGCTTAGACTAACCTCTACTGTTGTTTCGAAATCTCTCCTGGGGCTCAGATCTCCCGGATGTAAGAACACCTGGTTTCCTGATGATGACGATTAGAAACCAACTTACTTTTCACCTAAAAAGAGAAGCAGATAAATAGTCCCAGGGACACTGGCAGACATCAGCCATCCATTTGCAAGGTCAAGGGATGATGGGGTGTATCTTCTGGAAGGTGATCTTGGTACCATTTTTCTTTAAAACAGTGTACCTGATTTCAATTACATGTATTTTTCCATAAAAAGAAACCAATTAACACTAGTTACAGGCTATGGAAAGGACTCTGGAGTGGTCGCAATACCTGGCACTCCACCCCAGTGAGTCAGCACAGTGAGGGCAGGGCCAGGCGATAGTTTTCAGAAGTGAGGTGGCTGGTGTGGCTGTGTGGAGAAGATGACATGCTGGTCAGATGCGAAGTCTCTTGATCACTGTCGGAGGGGCTGTCAAGGCTCCGTTTAATCCAGCGGATATCGGAGGGTTCGTTATCTGGGGTAGTGCAGAGTAGCTACGAATACAGGGGGTGACAAAGAATGGCACAGCGGTGTCAACCCTTCCCTGACAGCTCACAGAGCTGGCAAGAAACAGTGCATGCCAAGATGCAGCTCACGAGTGTGACCCAGTGTTTAGGAGACTGAAGCAGGAGGGTTGCTGTGAGTTCCAGGCCAGCCTGGGATGAACAGTGAATTCCAGGCAAGCCTGAGCTGCTGAGGGAGATTTTGTCTCAAAAACCAAAAACAGGAACAACACCTTGCCACTTACCATGTATTGAAATGACATGCAAAAATTCATTTACATCCCCAAATGTGTGCGTTGCCTTACATAGCTCTATTTCTTCCCATTTTAAACAGAGAGAACTATATAATATAAAAAAGAGGTAAATGTTATTTGCATTTATAAACATATTCGGTTAGTAAAATGAGATACAGTGATAGGCATTCTGGAATGTTTTGTCTGCAGTAAATATCATCATCAGATTATCAACATTAATTTATAATTTTTTTTGCTATTTCATTGCTCCCAGTGTCTCAGTACCAGGGTCTTTCTACTGTAAACCCCATCCCTAGGTACTTCTACCTACAAGAAACATAGAGTAGCAAACTTTCCTAAGCTCTGTATGAGGGGATGCCTGCTAAATTGTTATAAGATACAGTCACAAGGGGGCATCTTCCTCCGTCTCCACTGCCTGCTGCTGCCAGTCACCAGCAAGCTTGCGGATTTTGAAGCAAACAGAACGTAATTTCCAGCAGGAACGGGGACTGAATTTTGTCCTGCCTCTGCTCCCGTTTAGACCTGATTCTTGTCCCAGGAGGGTCTTGGCCAGAACCAGCTCAGCCTCTGCTGTCTCCAGCCCTACTTAACCTTCCCTAGACACGCATGCATCTTTGCTTTAAACAGTGGCAGATGGATGGCAAAGGCGTTGTCCTTGCCTCCGGAACTGGTCGCAGCAGGTGCACAGGGTTTGAGGTTCTGTTTTGTTTGCTGATTTGGGATCAGGATATGTGAGAGACTAGCACGCACCTTTAGTCTTCTGCCCACTAACACGATTGATTTCACTTCCTGGAGTATTAATTTCACAAGCTGAAGGCACAGCGGTTTCCCTCAGTTCAGCTGCATATGCCAAGTCCTGTGGGTTCTTCTCCTGCTCAGTGTTAGTATTTTATCATTTCCCGTGCCTATCACTGTACTGTAGTATAGGCCAGCATTTCCCTCTGCCTTGGTACTACACATGCATTGAGATGGATGGTTCTTCATGGTGAGGGCTGTCCAGAACACTCAAGTAATCTATTAGCGGCAACCCAGTCTTTATAAGCTAGATGCCAGCAGTGCACCCCCTCCAACACACACACACACGCACGCACGCACGCACGCACGCACGCGCGCGCACACACACACACACACACACACACACGCACACACACGCACATACGCACACACACTACATGTCTCCAGATTCCTCCCAGTGTTTTCAGGGTGGGGTGCAATAGCAGACCACCCCTTGTTCTGAACCACTGCTTTCGAAGAGGGTGGTTACATTCACTGTTTTTGTCATCTCTACCCACTGCTTGACAGAAACAGCCTAAGAGGGTTTAGTCTGTGGTGACTCAGCTCCATGTGCTGAACAGAGCATCCCAGAGGTGGGGGAGTATAAGGCTGTTCACTTCTTAGGACAAGAAGCAGAGAGGGTCAGAACAGGCCCCTCCAAACACACTCTCCATGGCCTTCTTCCTCTGGAGTGCATGTTCTGCCCAGAAAACTGGAGCCAAGTGTGAAAGAGTCAACAGATGAATGCACCTGCCGTCCTTTTCTGAAAAAGAGTATTTCTGGAAGTTGCACATGAAACCAACTCAGAACCCAGTTGTGCAGACATACCCGACTGTAAGAGGTGCCAGAAAATGCAGATGTCTTTACTCTCCATGTCTCTGTGCTCAGCTGAAATTCAGGGACTCTGCTGCTTTTAAAGAGGAAGGTCTAGATGTGTAGGACTACACTGATGATTAGCTACTGTGAGTGTGTGGGCTAAGTGGGGGTGCTTCTGTGGTCTGTCCCTATTCCCAGTGTTTTCCTTGCTGGGTTACAAGCAATCCCATTCTGCTCTTTTTTTTTTTTTTTTTTTTTTTTTTTGGTGATGGTAGTGGTAGGTTTTCCTAAACCAGAACTCATAGGCAAGAATCTTTCTCGTCTCATCAGAGTGAAAAAAAGAGACTAAATGTAGCATGTATAGAGAAGCAGATATGGGGGACAGAAGAGAGGTGGGGAGGAGGGGATGGGAGGAGAGGAGGGAGGGGAAACTGTGGTCTGTGGCCGGGATGTAAAATAAATAAACAAACAAACAAATAAACAAACAAACGAACGAACAAATAAATAAATAAATAAATAGACAAACAAATAAATAAATATTTTAAGAAGAGAAGCAGAAGAGGTTCTGAGTGTGTGTGTGTGTGTGTGTGTGTGTGTGTGTGTGTGTGTGTGTGTGAAGGCCAGAGTCTGATATCAGATGTCTTCCTCAATCACTCACCATCTTATTTGGTGGGATAGTGTCTCTGCTGAACCTTGAGCTCACCAATTCAGCTGGACTGGCTGGCCAAGGAGTTCCAGAGACCTGCCTGTCTATGATCGAAATGGCAATCACTGTGCTCCACTTTTTACATGGATTTACAGATCCTGTGATTCTGAACTCAATATCTCCTGCTTGCCTGCCAGGGACATTACAGGCAGAGCCATTTCCCCAGGCCCTTCACCTCCCTCACACCACCGACATGCTTTTTTTGAGAGACAGGATCTTATTATGATTTGAAACTCTCAACCCTCCTGCCTCAGCCTCTCAGATGCTGAGATTATATTCAGGCAGGCTCCACTGTGCCTTCATCTTCCAAGACTTTCTGAGCTTGGCTTTGCTATCCCAGGCCTTTCTCCAGCTTATTTACTTGAGCCAGTGAATCCTGTTTAAACGAGGAGCTGGATGTTCATTGGTCGCAACTAGAAGGTCTTAAAGCACTATCTACTTCCCCGGGGCTTTGTTAGGGGGTAAGGGACACACAAGATAGTGTATACAGCAGTTGCCATGGCCCCAGAATGCTAGCTCTTAATGATGTGTTTTAAATAACATGGGGTAGATGAAATTTGGAAAAACTCTCTTTTTGAAAGAGTTCCAAGTTAAATGAGATCTTATTCTTTCTCAGAAGATCCAGATCTTTCTTCTCCCTGCTCCTTGTCCCGCTCGCAAACACACAACAATTCCAGAATGATTTTCAAATCTACGTTTTCTTCTGATGTAGTCTGACCTGGAGGACTAGAATAGAGTCCTACTCACTTTCAGTTCTCAGGACTTTGCAAGCTGCTACGTTCTTGATGTTCAGTAAGTACTGTGGGAACTGGGACTCGGACAGCATTCGTGAACAAAGGTGGTGGTATGAATGGCCAGTATTTGTTGAGTACATGTTGTGTTCTGAACACATTCCTAAGAGTTCTACTATTTTACGATTAGTCCTTAATATGCTATTATTACTCCATTTTCCAAATGAGTGAACCGATACAATCAATACATAGTACAGCCAGGACTTCAAGTCAGGGAAATTGATCCAAGAGCCCTAACATTTCCGCCTACATGCTCTGACACCCCTCATTCCGTAGAGTTGGAGTTAAACCACTCACTGTTAGAGATCAGGGAACTCTGGAGTCACTTGATTTCGTTGCAAAATAAAAGTAGACACTGGACGGAAGCCCAGAGGTGGTGGAGGTTTATATAACCACACAGGGTTGCTGATTCCTAGCTGGAATCTTTTAACCAAGGGCCCTACCTTTCATGTAATAAGTGTGAGCCTTAAGCGTGCCCGTCTTTGAGGTCTTACTTGGAAAAGTCACCCGGAGTAGCAGCTGGTATTCCAAAGTGTATGTATGCCTGGCAGCTCTCCTCTCCTGAGTCAGATCAAAATGGAGGCCCTACTCACAGTTCAGAATCTACTTCCCAAGCTCTTCTGTTTAACCAAGGTCAGTTATAATGACATGTATGTATGTGCACACACATAAACATTTGTAACCACGTGTATACATCTCATGTGTGACTGTCAAGTTGATGGTGACTGTGACAACTCTTTTACTTGTTACAAGTTCCTAGACAGAGTCAAGTCCGTTTTTCCCTGCTCATACTCTTGGGACCTATCGGACATCAGAAGCTGTTACATGAAGGAAAGAATGAACAAATGCATGAATTATTAAATGCGGGAAAGACGTACAGTAATTCTGCATTTGCAGTGCGCAGGGGTGAGTACTGCTTCAACAGCCTGTGATTTGAACAGGTTCTCAGGAGTCCGCACCACTGATCAGGCAGGCCCTTCGGGAAAGTTATGCAAATATTCACTCTGGGAGGCTTAGACACCCACCCCCCACCCCCGAGAGAGGAAAAGAAGCCCAAAAGGTGAGCAAGCAGTTTTCAAGGCATGTTTTGAACTCGACCAGCCCCGCGCGTGTTTTCCTCTACAGTGTTTCCAATTACTGTGGCACTCTCGGTATCCAGATCCATCTCCAGCGAATTCCTCCGCAGCTCCTTGCCAGACATATGGGATCAATCAGTGCGCTTGTGAGGGAATGTTGACAGCATGACAGGCGAGGGGTTCTGGTGTCATGGAATCTCCAAGAGTCTTACAGTCTTTAGCTGGATCCCAGGGAAGAGAGAGGGGGAGGAGAGAGATAGAGGAGAGATAGGGGAGAAGGAGAGGGAGAGGAAGGAGAGGACAGACAGAAAAGGAGGGAAGTGGCTCTGGCTTCACTGCCCCCTTCCTTCAAACATTTTATAGGCTTCGGGAGAGAGAGGGGAGGAGGAGAGAAGCGAAATAGCTGAGAGCCAAAGGACCAGAGCTCTCCAGTCCCTCCCGAGTCCCGTCCCTGAGCTGCCAGACGAGTCTGGATCGTGTCCCCAGTGTCACAAGCAAGGGCTCTGAAGCTCGCGGCTGCTATCCCCGGTCCCCTCCGCCCAGCTCGGGCCGGCAGGCTCCTCTCTGCGCTCTGGGGGACTGTGGCCTTGTACTCTCCAGGGGCCACCGCTCGGTCCCCAGCGCGATGTGGTCGTGCCTGGCCTTTTGTTGCTGGGCTCTGGCAGTGGTGTCCGGCTGGACCAACTTCCAGCCCCTGGCCCCGTCGCGCAACTTCAGCTTCCGCCTGTTCCCCGAGGCCTCGCCTGGGGCTCCGGGCAGACTGGCTGTGCCACCCGCGTCCGGCGAGGAGGAGGCGGTGGGGAGCAAAGTGGAGCGTCTGGGCCGCGCGTTCCGGAGCCGCGTGCGGCGCCTGCGGGAGCTCAGTGACCGCCTGGAGCTCGTCTTCTTGGTGGACGAGTCGTCCAGCGTGGGCCAAGCCAACTTCCTCAACGAGCTCAAGTTCGTGCGCAAGCTGCTGTCCGACTTCCCCGTGGTGTCCACGGCCACGCGTGTGGCCATCGTCACCTTCTCGTCCAAGAACAACGTGGTGGCGCGCGTGGATCACATCTCCACCAGCCGGGCACACCAGCACAAGTGCGCTCTACTCAGCCGCGAGATCCCGGCCATCACCTACCGCGGCGGTGGCACCTACACCAAGGGCGCCTTCCAGCAAGCTGCGGTAAGACCCCGACCCCCCAGGCCATCGCTCCCGGGTTCCTCCAGCCCACAGCCCCTTCTCCATGCCGGTTCAGCCCCAGCAAGGCTTAACACGCCCCAGGCGCGGGCGAGCGCCTCCAGCCTCACAAACTGGACCATTCTCCTGCTGTCCTTGTGAGGGTGCAGAGGGACAATGGATTTTAAATGTTTAGTGAGGTGTCAGGCATCTTAAAGGATCCCTTTGAGGCATCCTAGTAGGAAAGGATCCTTAATCTCCCTCTCATATCCACACTTGTGTGTGACCAAGCCGGAACAGGTATGGTTTCACAAAACGTTTGTGAAGACCAAGACCGGACAAGCAGTGAACTGAGGCCAGCCCTGAATCTTTGACACGTTGTAGAAAGAGTACGCAGTAACTTCGCTCCCAGTCTATGTTTTGTTTATTTGTTTGTGACAGGCTCTCCTGTTTCTCAAACTGGCCGCCAGCTTACTGCACAGCAGAGGAGGGTGTCTTTGAGTTCTGATCCTTCTGCCTTGCCTCCCGAGCGCTGGGATGACAGCCATTGGCCACCAAGACTTAATGCTCCAGGTCGTTAATAAATAAATGTTGAGCATCTGACAAAAGTCAGTTTCACACGGTAGACCTTTATAAAAATGTATCTTTTTCCTAACTTCAAAGTAATACATAGCTGAGCATAATTTGGAACACAGAGAAATATTTAAGGCAGTCCAGCAAGTCAATGTTTGTAGAGTAAATGAAACAGAAAGGAGTAGGGAACCCCTAATAATCTCTTCATCCTTAAAATTCCAGTTGATATACAGTTGAACATTGTTTGGTATGTATATTCATATATTATTTCAACAAACTTGCTAGCCTAGGGTTTTGCAGCCTGCATCCTTCAGCCGTTACATGTGATTCAAATGCACATTAGTTTATAGTGTCCTGACCATGGATGTCTGAAGAGGAAATTGGATCCCCTGAGTTATAGGCAGTTGTAAGCTGCCATGTGGGTGCTGGTACCGGAATTCAAGTCCTCAGCCTGAGCCAGTGCTCTTAACCACTGAGCCATCTCTCCAGCCTTATGACAACGGAGTGTTTTGAACTAATGTGTAGACAGCACACATTCACGTCTTTTAAACAAGGAATTCGGGAAGCCCTCTTTGATTACTTCCTTAGGAGGGCATCCTAAATCCTTTATTTGGTAAACTATACGAACATTTTTAACTTCTTAGTCCACACTGTCACCTCTGCCATTGGAGAGTTGTATACATTTACATTCTCCTGTTATGTGCACCTGAATATATGATTTTTAAAAAGCATTATTGCTAACTTGATAGCTAACTAGAGGCATTGTTCTGGCAAGTTCAATTTTGATCATTTTTAAGGAGGAGTATTAGCTACTGTATTTACTGGGCATTTGTATTTCTTTCTTTCTTTCTTTCTTTTTTAACCTGGTCATAGTTTTTGCCCTTTTGCTATTAAAGGGATATTTGTTTATTCTTAGTGGTTTGTATACACTCTTTTCATATATGCAGCAAATACATTTTCCAGTTTGCTGTATTTTACCTGTTTAGTACAGTGCCATTGAATGAACGGTTTAAACTTTCATTGACTCAAATCTATCAAACTGCTTTTTAAGATCCAAATCTGGGTAGCTGTGGAGAGGTGGCTCCCCAGTTAGGAGCACTTGCTGCTCTTGTAGAGGATCTAGGTTCATATCTCAGCACCCAGTTGGTGGCTCACAGCTATCCTTAAGTCCAGCTCCAGGGGATCCAACACCCGCTTCTGACCTCCCTGGGCATCAGGCATGCACAATATACAGACATGCAGACAAAATAGTCATACACATAAGGTAAAGAAATCTTTCAAAAATCTTGTATTTTCTTATATTTTTAGAATGACTGTCAGTTAGAACAACTGTCTTACTGCCCAAATCAGAAATGCTTTCCACCTAGCAGTTTGCTTAATCTGGAACTTGCTTAGGGGTCCCATACAAAGATGTCTCATTTTTTAAAATGTTAATTGTCCCAGCTCACTAGTTTGCTCCCTACTCACTAATTCTCTCCCAATTTATTTGAATGTCTCTTTTAAAAAAGATTTATTTATTTTATAAAATGCACATGTATGTCTGTGTGTGGGTGCCAGATCACCTGGAACTGTAGTTACAAACAGTGGTGAGCTGTCATGTGAGTGCTGGGAATTGAACTCAGGTCCTCTGGAACAGCAGCCAGTGCTCTTAACCTCTGAGCTATGTCTCCAGCCCCAAGTTGAATGTCTCTTTAACCACCTAGTAAATGTGAATGGGTACTTGGCCCCTCCTGGTCTTCTAGTTTATCCTCTCTTATCTTAAACTGAACCAAAATGATTTAGTTACCATAACTTTACAACATATTTAAATGTGAAATAGTGAAGAATTTTCCTTTTTGTCTGTCTGTCTTGTCTTTTTCTATCAGTCTTTCCTAGGTGTTATGTAATATGAATTTTTAGATTATTTTCGTATAGTTTCAAAGAAACTAATAAGTTTTTTTGTTTCAATACATAAAATATTGAAGTGATTGGGAGTTACTACATTTTTATAATAGTGCTGTACTCATTTATACTTTTTTATATCAATCAATAGTTGTGGTTTTTCAAAAGTCCTGTGTAGCTGAAAGTTTTTCTGTGTCCAACCTGGTCCACAGCTGCTCAGACCCAAGTAAACACACAGAGGCTTATATTAATTATAACTGCATGGCCATGGCTCAAGCCTTTTGCTACCTAGCTCTTTATCTTAAATTAGCCCATAACTATTAATCTATGTATTGCCACATGTTCCGTGGCTTTACCTGTGTCCCATTACATGTTGCTCCTTTGGCAGCTCTCTGGCATCTCTCTCTGCCTTCTTCCTGTCTCTCCCTTTGAATTTCCTGCCTGCTGCTAAGCTGCCTTGCCATAGGCCAAATGGCTTTATTTATCAACCAATCAGAACAACACATATTCACCTATTAAAATTAAAATATAACAAAACAGTTATCAAGCAAGAATTACAGTTACAATATCTAGTCTATTTGTATTTTGTAAAATTAAAGAAAATATTCTATCTATCCTATACTTGTGAGTCGAAATTTCATATCTAATTTATCTTTTATCAGAACGATGGAAAATTATAATTATCTAGTCTTCAACTACATCAAAGACCTCAGAAAGCTATAATATTACCTAAGTAAACAGGAAGAGCATTGTGAGCAACTTCCAAAAATCTAGAATGACAGAGACAGCTGCCTGCCTCGACAGTCATCCAAAGTTCTTTTCAACTTTCCCTTACGGCACTTGACTATTGGTCTTGTGCTGGTATTTAGCCTTAGATGGAGTTTACCACCCACTTTGGGCTGCATTCCCAAGCAACTCGACTCCAGGAAGACCTGGCCCTGGCTCACCTGGGGCTGCTACTGGCCTCACACCGTCCACGGCCTGGGCCTCGATCAGAAGGCCCTCTTGAACTCTCTCTTCAAAGTTCTTTCTAAAGTAACCACCTGTCCCACAGTCCTGTAAATCTTTTTAAAATTTAGACTGAATTATACTCAACATTATTGTCTGTGACTCTATCCTTCGTGGACGAAGGACCAAGCCTCGGCTCTCGTACAGGCTGTGTCAAAGCTCTGCCACTGAGCTACAGCCCCAGGTTTCTTTTTAGCTTTTTATTATTCCTTTTAACCGTCTATTACTATGAGACAGGGTCTCATTAAGTTGCCCAGACTGATCTTGTATTTATGATCCTCTTGCCTCAGCTTCCTGAGTAGCTGGGATTACAGGCCTGCACCAAGAGGCCCCATTCATCTTTTACAGTTTTATTTTAAACAATTATTCTTGAATTATTAAAATATTTTTAATTTTTGCATTTCTATCTCTTTTTCATGCATGTATCTTGGTCATATCATCCCTCGTCTCTTCCCTGCAGCATGCCTTAGCCCCTGACTTCCAACATAGATCCCATCTCATGTCATGTCTTTATTTTTTTATTTTATTTATTGACTGATTGATTGATTTTGGTTTTTTGAGACAGGGTTTCTCTGCATAATACTCCTGACTGTCATTGAACTTGCTTTGTAAACCAAGCTGTCCTCAGACTCACAGAGATCTACCTGCCTCTGCCCCCCAAGTGCTAAGATTAAAGGTGTGAGCCACCACCTGGCTTTTATAATCCACTAACTAGTGCTGCCATCTGCACATGTGTGTGTGTGTAGGACAACTCTTACTATACTAACCAGGTCATCCTAGAACCTCTGGGAACAGAGAATTCTCCTGTCTCCACTTCCCATGTAGCTGGGACTACAGACAAGGGCCACCAATACTTAGCAATCAGATTCTTAGTAAAATCTCTTAGACTCATTGTTTTATTTCCTCTTTATAAGTTTTACTTTACTAATAATGTATAGGACATGAAATAATCAGAAAAGTTTCCCGTAAACATGCTATGGTGTGTTGATACATTATATATATATGTATAAACCTGCATATGTATGAGTGCATAAGTAGTATTTACCTAAAAGTGAAGGAATTGTCCATTCTCTTTGGGTTTCTGTGTCACCACACCCCCTTTTTTCTTCAGCCTACTGTTTATAACAGGAAACTCACTTCTACTCTACCAGTTCCTTTTATGGTCACATGATTTCTCATCCTGCGATTAGCTATAATTGGACAGGTAGGCTGCTACAAACAGCATATTATATGTTTGTCCATATCTTTGACCATCTTGTAAGTGCAAACTTTTGAAGGGACATCATTGCATCCGAGAGTTTGTGTGTGTCAACTTGCTCAACAGAAAATGGCACCAGATTGCACTCCCATGTGTGGTGACCATATTGGTACTAGGATGCAGACTTGGCAACCCAGGCCAGGTTTTGAATACTACTTGATTCTGTGTGTGAGGGAATGCATTCCTCTGTTAGCAAGGCTAAACATGTCCCCATGCACCCTGACCAGTTCTGTAACTCCCCCTTTTTGAATACACATTTGAACAATTGGAGGATTGTCACCCATTTTTCATTTGGCGTGGTTCTTTTTCTTCCTGGTTGGCAAACACACTTTAAATCCTAGGACAGCCCTCAAATGACAGTTAGAAGGTACCTACCATGTTATCAATCCACTGATCCTGGTTGTCTTCTCCTTTCCTTGCACGTGCTATCACACTTTAAAGGCTATCCCCCTTAAGGGGTAAAGTAAGGACTGGGGGATGCTCTCTGTTTTTTGAAATAGTTGGCCCAGGTAGAATCTGCTTTTGAGCATACCCTGGTCTGACATCCACTCCCAATACTCACCAGAGCATTCCAGCTGGCCCTGTTCTTAATGTCACTCATTGCCTACTTTGCCAAAGGAGAACACAGCTGCATTGGGGAAACCATGCCATGGCCCAGCTCTTCTGTTTGGCTTCACCAGGCTTGCTCTGGGTTTCTGAGACTGCTGATCTCTATAAGTGAAGTGGGGCATGACTCAAGGCCACAGTGCTCGCCTCAAAACCTGTCTTCAGCTTTCCCCTTCCAAATACTGCATATGGTCTTGGAAAGCAGAGTTGCCAAAACAAGGCTCCTGGAGTATTTATTCTCTTTGGCCTCATCTGTGACTAGCAAGCAGAGGTTTCTCAAATGTTTCTCTTAACTGAACTTTGCCCTGACTTTATTCTCTTTCCTCATTTTGGTTATCAGAAGGGACAGAGGTCAGTGGAGCCAGCCCCTGTTCAGCCAGAAACCCACATGTCTTTCTTCTAACCTTTGCAAACCTCTGATGGGCATACTTAGATATAAAATAGAGTATTTAGAGAAAAGTGATGGGAGAGAACCAGCCCTAGGAAATGGTGCTAGTGAGACTATGAATGAATTTTTTTGCATATAGAGCCCACAGGTGCATTTCACTGCCAACTTAGTTTGCAAATGGCATGCCGTAGAGTTTGGGTTCAGATATAAAACTTACACGATTCACTGGAAGTGAGATCACTCACCAGATTCCCGTGTGTTTGCAGAATAGTGACTCTTGAACTGTTTGTGGCTTGGCCTTTATATGAAGTACACAGATATACAAGCACAGATAAACACGTTTACCTCTTACAAGTTAAACACTTTACTTTTCTTCTTGTATATTTCTTTTACAATCTTATGTGTGTGTCTGTATGTGGACTTGTGCAAATGAGTGCAGTGCCCAAAGAAGCCGGCAGAGGGTACTAGATCCACTGGAGCTGGAGTTTCAAGTGTTTGTGAGCTGCCAACATGGATGCTGGGAACTGAACGCAGGCCCTCTGCAAATCATGTGCTTTCTTAACCACTGAGCCGTCTCTCCAGCCCCACCTAATTCCTCTCACATAAAACCTGACTGAAGAATCTCCATTACTAACCTAAACCTTTCTCAGCATATTTTTGATTGCTTAAACAAGAAGGATAATAGCTTCCTGCTTTTGATATGTGATGTTGGAACGGTTCGCCCTTTTTCGGAGTGTGTGGGAGGATGCCTGTGCTCATCACACTTGATTTGAATGGATGAACTTCAGTGTAGGAACACTTTCTTTAGCTACTACCTCTGGCATGCTTCGAAGCGTGTAGGGCTGGAAGAGTGAATTCTGTAGCCAGCACTAGCCCTGGGATGTGGGCTCCTCCTGCCTTGCTATCGCTTTGTACACATTTCTATCTACATGTCCCTAATACAGTGCACTTTCTCTCCTTCTCTCCCCCTCCACCCCCTTCTTCCCTCTCTCCATCTCCTCCTCTGTCCTCTCCTCCTCTTCCTTCTTCTCCCTTGAATGTTTCTACTATCAGGAAGTCATTCTAAGACCTCAGACAGAACAAAAAGTAAAGACAGCCACACTCCATTTAAGGGAGACTCTTGTCACAGGCCACATAATATTTTCCTAAATGTCTCATTGAGAGAAACTTGAGCTTATGCTCACCCTTAGCTTCAGGGAGTTTTATTAATTAGAAGAAAGAGCAGGATAGATGCTGACATATCTGATGTATATCAGAGTCAATAAAATTGTATTTTTAAAACTGTTCAACAGCATGGTAAATTGTTCAGAGTTATGTAGTATCAAAAACTTCCCACCATAGAACTGAAATTTCTTTGGCAATTGTATTTGTCATTACCTGGATGTCATGGCATACATCCTAATGCTAGCAATTGGGAGGCAGAATCAGAAAGATCAGGAGTTCAAGGTCATCCTTGGCTTAGTAGCAAGTTTGGGGCCAGCCTGAGCTACATGAGACTGTATCAAACAATGTTTATATGTAGAAGGAAAAGCCAGGCAAAAAAAATCTCCAGAATATGAGCAGTGTTTATCTACAGGGAATGTATTTACCGATTTGAGTGTCTCTGTAGCCCTCCATTTGTAAACGTAGTTATAGTGAGCATGTTTAACTTACTAGGAAGTGAAGTATCAATCTCGTACATTAGTAAAGGTGACTGAAAGGGAACAACACCTTTGGGACTTCGAGAGGTGCAGCCTGCTATGACTGCTCTCAAGTATAAAATGCTTTTGATTTTTTAAATATTTATTTATTTTATGTGTGTGAATGTTTTGGCTGCAGGTATGTGTGCGCACCATGTAGGTGCTGGGAAGCAAGCCCAGGTCCCCCTGAAGGATAAGAAGTGCTCCAAACTGATGAGGCATCTCTCCATTCCCCCCACAATCCCTTTAAAATGCCAGCTTCTCCCCTTAATCTTCACGAGAATGTAGCATCCTACCCCACAGTACAGCTCTACTTGCAGAACCAAGAGAACGTCCAAGTTTATCGTCTGGAAGTTGAAATGAAAAAATTCCAGCCTTGTTTTGTCAAACGCCTGAGGCTGTAGCTTTGAGTCTTTCAGGGGTCACAAGCTGTGCTGGATGCTAGAGTTACCCTCTGTGCCCTCCCGCTCACTCCAGCTGTTCTTTACTCCCTCTAAAGTCACACCGGCTCTTGAGACCTCAGGCACATAGAAAAAACTGCAAACTGGTGGCAGTGGCTCTTTCGGTGCCTGGAGACCTCTTCGGTGAAGAGGAGACCTAATAGTCAAGATGTGACGCCAAGCGTGTGTTGAGGCTGCGGATGGTGGAAATAATTGACTCTCTCCCCTTGATGAGAGGTTGGGAGACAGTGGCCTTCCTTGGTTTGTCACACACGGATAGGTCAGTGACTAATGTTCTGTCAGGTTCTCTCATTTTTGCTAATTATGAGCATCAAAGAACATTTCTAGGGAAGACAGATATCCTCTAACATTTGATGCTATCCCACATAAAAGCAACTGCATCAAAGGATCCATTGTTCGTGGCTAGTTCTCCTTCCCTAGCTTCTCAACTTTCCTTGTGAGTTTTGTCCTGTTCACTACAAGGCAGGTTCTTGACTTCTTGTCATTAGCAGAGATATGGGTTGCTTGCTAGGGGCATCTCTTTTCATCTTGGCTCACTCGTTTTGCTTTATACCAATGCCATCCTATTTGCAGAATAAAACTGTACACATTGGTCCCATCCTATATCCTCACCTTTCCAACTGAATCTGAAATAGACCTTGAGGAAAAGAAAGCATTTCATTTGCTTATTTGTGGTTTTTCCACAGCACCATTTCCAGACAGGCTTTGTCTTTTTAGTCACATTTCCCCTTAAACTGTGCACTCTTGACTTCTGAGTGTGGCTTCAAAAGTGATGATTTGGGGAGGTTGTTACTGGAATTTTCTGGCCCTAAAGATACTAGAGTTAAGGCTGTTTGTACACAGCTCAATCTAATTAGTGAAACCTCACATGGTAAGTAAGCTGAAAAGGACGTTATATGAGATTTTGTTTTCTGTCGCCCTAGATTCAGTGCCAAGACCCATGGCTTGCAGTAAGGAGCACTGTGCATTCCACATGTTAATGAGAAGCACTAACAATTGAGAAGAATATGTTCCTCAGAGTTCATGGGTCCCGTGCAGATCCACCCCGGCAAAGTCAATCACATCCCTCCCTCCCCACTGCCTAACACCTTTCTCTGGCCTCTCTGTAAGCAGGCAAGAACGAAACAGAGAGAAACAGAGCATGAATGCAAGTGTTGGATTTGGGTGGAGAGCAGTATTCTTATAGCAAAACAGATTTCTCCCATCTCTCGTGTTTTGTGTTTCCCTTGCTCCAGCTGGGTGGGGGGGGGGGAGACCCGCATTCTATGTGCCAGTTGCTAATTTAGATGGACAAAAGCCTTGATTTGACTCTGTGACTAGAAATACAGCCAGTGTCTTGGTTTAGATTTGGACAGAAGTCTAGCCCAGGAAGAGCATTTGAATGTAAGAGGTAGCTGATCTGGGAGGTGATCCAAGCAGCTATGGGTGGGAGAGGAAGGAAGCGAGACAAGGATGGAAAGGATTGCCAAGGACAACACAAGTGGTAGTTGGTGTTTAATTCCACTGTGGAGCACTGGGGGCCAGTGTGAGCTCAAGCCACAAGCCTTAAGGATCACAACTGGAGGGAGCGGGGAATCTCAGGTCTTTAAAAAAGCTCCTGATGTCAAGCACTGTTGTGGGTTGCTGCGGTGGTTACTTCTGTCGCTGGCACATCTTCTGCACTCGGACGGAGTGGTCTTCAGGCAACCAGCAAAGAGACGCTGGCATGAGAACTCTGGGTAGGAGGAAAAGTTGCAGAGAGGAAGGTGACTAAGTGGAACAGGTTAGGGCTGGGGCTATGGTTCCGGGGTGCAGGAGATGCCGTGCCATGTATGATGCCCTGGTTCCAATCCCCAGCACTACAAAAGCAAAGATGTGGGACTTTATGTGGGAGGAGAGACATGGAAAACAGCTGCGCCCCAGTGGTACTCTAGCCGCTAAGCAAGAAAACCACAGTGGCCTAAAATTATCGCTGAAGTGGAAGGTGAGAAAAGAATGGGAGGTTCTCCAGAGAGCTCACCACGGGGCCAGCCTTTGACATCATGCAAGCCCAGAGAGAAGCGCTGATATTTTTCCATATTTCCTCTCACTTTTTCTATTTCAATATTCCCTGTCTCTTATGGCTCTGAGGTTACAGAACTGAAGATGAGATTTATCTGGCAAAAGTAGCCATCATACCAACAGTATATTTCTTTTCAGGAATTTTGCAAAGTGCTTCCTTTGACACTCTCCCAAAACGTAGGAGAAATAATGTTTTAGCTGCTTTTCCTATTGCTGTGATAAGATCTCCTGAGAAAATCAAATTGTGGGGGAAAAGTTTGATTCTGGCTCACAGCTCAAGGGTACAGGCCATTAAGATGGGGCGGGTTACAGAAGCAGGAACATGGGGCAGCTGTCACATTGCATTTGCTGTCAGGGAGCAGGGAGCTAAGAGTGTTGGTGTGACTGTCTTTATTCTCATGCTCCATCTGGGTCCCAAGCCTGGGTGGGGAATGGTGCTTCCTACTTTTCCATAGGTCTTCCCATGTCAGCTAACCTGATCAAGATCATCTTGTAGCTGGAGAATTTCTCTCCAGCTCCCGCCAAGTCCCGCCAGTCCCGGAGCCCACTTATAAAATAAACACACAGACTCTTACATTATTTAAACTGCTTGGCCATTAGCTCAGGCCTATCATTGTCTAGCTCTTACTCTTATATTTAGCCCATTTCTATTAATCTATACTTTGCCACGTGGCTTGTGGCTTATGGGTACCTTACATCTTCCTTGTCCTGGCAGCGGCTCCAGCTGTCTCCCCCTCTGCCTTCCTGTTCCCTCAATTCTCCTCTCTGTTAGTCCCGCCTATACTTCCTGTCTGGCTACCAGCCAATCAGTGTTTATTTATACAGAGCGATATCCACAGCATAATCTTTCACAGGTTTCTTACTTTTCTATTGCTGTGATAAAACACCATGGCCAAGACAACTTTTTAAAGAAAGTGTTTAATTTGGCTTACAGTTTCAGAGGATAGAGTCCGTGATAGCAGAGCTGAGGGCTCACATCTTAATTCACAACCACAAGGCAGAGGGAGAGAAAATCCCAACAGTCTTTTGAAACCTCAAAGCCTGCTCCCTGTGACACACCTCCTCCAACAAGACCACACCTCCTAACCCTTCCCAGACAATTCCAACAACTGGGATCAAGAATTCAAATATATGAGCCTGTGAGGGCCATTCTCATTCAGCCACACAGCAGGCATGGCCAGAAGCTTGTCTGCTATGTGATTCTAGAGCCTATTAAGTTGACAATCATTATCAATCATCACAAATAATACAGGGAAACTAAGGAAACATAAATCCAGGGCCTTTAGTCCATAGCTCTTTCATGACACTCATCAGCTGACATTACATCTCTCCAGGACCTAGAAACAGCACTCACTACAGTCTCAGGATCCTTGCACAGTGATGTGTGTGGTTAATGTCAGCACAGTAATGGGTAATCTGGTGTGTCTCTGATTTCTCTTCTGCTCCAGATCTAGAATGGTGCAGCTGGGATTCTCAGGGGTGCTTCTCTTTTTAAATAGTCAGTGAGTTGGAAGAAATCCACCCTCCTGTGGGGGCAAGAGGAAGCACTGAGAATAATGTCACACAGGTATGCATCCATACAGCTTTAAAATCTGCTTAGGAAATCATATCTCAGCTCCTATAAAGTTAGGAGGTTATGTGGTGAGTTCGGAAGGAATCTGCATGCTTTAAGCTTTGATGCACATGTCCCCTCTATGTTACCATCAATATTGCCTCTAGCCTCCTCTAGAGCCCTCATCAGTATAGTGTCTGGGAGCCATTTTTTTTCTTTCCATGACTGGGCAATGCCAAGTCCTTTGTGTCTCTGATGGAAATGGGCAATTATTTGGCGGATGATCACACTTCTCCAGAATCTCCGGAGCTACTTTGTCAGCCTCCACAAGCATGCTCAGTTCTCAATAAAATGTTGGTTCTATTGTAGCTGACACTTGTCAGGCCTGTTCTAGCAACATAGGAGAATTAAATCATTACAAATAAGTGCTAAGTGATGGTTAATTGCCTCTAAATAATTAACCTGTGTGAAGTCATGAAATCCCCAGAAGAACAAACTTCAGTTAGGTTATATTACTGTTATCATCCCCAAAGCACAGGGGACACAATGGAGTGGGTAAGACTGAGGTCATACTGTAGATATGAACTGGAATTCAGGTCCAGGTAGTCTGCATGCAAAGGTACCTCTATTATCTACATTGTATTGTCAGAAGGTCTAGTGCATGCAAGATGTACTCATGTGAGCTTGATGGTGATGTTGGTTGAAAAGTCTTTCTGGAAAGGGCACCTGGGAGAGGAACCTGAGTAGACAGATGACAGAGGCATTATAGAGCAGACACACAGCCAAGACCCATGAGCATTTGAAGGTTGCCATTTTAAATGATGCTGTCTGAGGCGCCTGATAATCCCTATTGGTCTCCATTGTCCTCACTGGTTCTGCCCCCTTTCAGTCCAGAGACTTGCTTTTCCTGAGTATTTTCATGTGCTGTAGCTGTATCAGCTCCCAGCTCCCATGTCAATCATTGTAAAGGCCATGACCTGTCGACAATGTGGGAATATATCAAGTAGCAAAATATCTTTCCAAGTCTCCCTTATTAGTCTAGATTTTTGAATTCTTAGGTTTAACTAATCCAAGATCAGCACTAAGTCATATTCCTTATTGAGATAAAAATGTGATTCAAGCAAAAAAAGTCAACATTTTTAGTCTTAGACACCTTAAGTGCAACTGTCAATCATGCAGCTCAAGGTTAAATTTATGAATTTAATTGGTCTTTCAACTAAATTTCATTTATCCTAGTTTGAGATCTTGAAAGTTGATCTCAACCCCCCCACACACACATACACAAAAATATTTTCAAGTACTTATGTATTGGACTAGGCTTGTTTATAAATCTAATTCATTTAAAAAATGTGTGCACACTGGTGTGTGTGTGCATGCTGGTAAGTGTGTATGCTGCTGTGTATGTGTGTGAGTGCATGTGGACATGCTTGTGTCCAGGTGTGAGCTACAGTGTGAGTGTAGAGGTCAGAAAACAACTTCAGATGTCTGTCTTTACCGTCTACTTGGCTTGAGATGGGCTTCCATCTCCATCCAGCTCAGGAGAGTGTCATGTCTCTGCCTCCTGTCTCACCACAGGAGCATTGGGATTCCAGGCACATGAGCTGCTGAGTGGTGTGGGTTCTGGAGATCTGAACTCATTCTCTGATTCATACCCACTAAACTATCTTCCCGAGTCTCTAAAGTGTTTTGTGAAGAGCACTCATTGTTCTAAAGGTATGCACATAGTAAACTGTACAGGTCATTTAATCCCCTAGAGACAACACTATACTCAAAATAATTTAAAAGTCCACACCATTGAACAATGACAGATGTAAATATCACAATAGTCCCTGATTGACAATTTAAATGCAGACATCATTTGAGTAGAACCAGAAATATTTGAGGCTTCAGAATCTACTTTTGATTTTGGAATGTTTGCATATATATAATGAATATCTTGGAGATAGGACTTAAGTGTAAGCATGAAACTTCTCTACATTTCATGGACACATAGCCTGAAGGACATTTTATAGAATAGTGTTAATGATTTTTCTTGTGGACAGAAGTTTCATTGCTGGAATTTTCCACTCATGACGTCAGCTTGGCGCTAAAACATCCCTATTTTGCAGCATTTGGATATCAGATTCTTGGATTAAGGATCCTGCACTTGTAATGCATCATCTAATCCATGAATAAAACTCAACTGTAAATCATTTGGGGTTTAATTTCTGCTTTTTAAAGATATAAACAGAGTACTTTGCTCCATGTTTAATTAATGTGATTATTTGTACAAGCAAGTATAAAAAAAGAAAAAAACACAACAAACTTCCAAATATCATTTACTTGGAATGCTAATAAATGTCACAAATTAAATGTGTTTTCAAAAATAAATTTACGTAACTATAACAAATAAAATACATCATAAGTTCATGAACTTAAAAGTCTCCCTTCAATCCTCACCCCTTTGAGTTTTCCATTTCTTTGTAGATTTGACTTAAAAATCTCTCTGGCTTTCTGAAGTGTTGCAGACTAATGTTGTTGAAGACTGCATATTTTCAATAGAACAATTGGCTTTCCTGCATCTTTCACACATTCTAAACACCTGCTGATGTTTTCCTTCCTGGTTATTAAAGTACCACATAAAATGCATCATTTCTTTCCTAATGACTTTGGATCATAAATAATAGTTTTTATCCTTTCTCAGAAATATTCTTACACTTGAATTTTCTTAACTTCCACACCATCATGCCCTGTGTCTGATGCTCATTTGGAAGGAGAGTTGACCTGATAAATTTCTCTATCATTTTCTCTACTGGAAACATCTAAACATACCATTAAGTTATTTCTTCTTCTGGTGGGCTTTTAGTGCATGTCAATCAACAGCACCTCTCACTGAGAATCGCCACCACCCTCCTCCCCTCCTGACCACCCATGGAGGTTGCCTCTCTCTGGCTTTATCAGTCTCTTGAAGGTTGACATGGCCCCTTTGGGTTTCCCTCCTAGCAACTTGTACTAAGGCACAAGGAGCCCAGAGAGAACACATTTTTGTTTTGTTTTGTTTGTTTTAGCAGTAATTAGGGAATACAGAGTCAGTACTCAGGAAACAGGAATCCCGCCACTGTAAGGGAAGTGAGTAAGGGTGTGTAGGGCGGACTAGACAACATGCTGTGTTGTCCAGAAACAGAAGACAGGGGCAAGATTGGAGGGAGGAGCCACCTCTATTCCTAGAGATCTCTTGTTTCTTTTTCCAGTTGTTTCTGGGGTTCAGCTTTTCTCCCTGACCTTGGATTGGGAAAGATATTCCTGCGTGCAAGTTCTAAGTAAACCTCCCACTTCGTTTAGGCCAGCTAAGTAGATATCCAGTCCTTATGGGCTACCAAGTGCAATTAAGGCATCTTTTCAAATTTTATAAATCTTAAAAGTGAGCGTGATCATAATGCTTTATATAGACGTATGAAACTGTCAAGAAGCAAATGTAATAATAATAACAAAATGCTGCATTTGACTTTGAAAATCGGGTGGCACAGTTTGTTATTTTCTAATAAACTGTAACCTCAGAAGATTTTAAAAATGAAAAACCCTTAGTTCAATGATAACCGTGAATTTTTAATTAACTTGCACTGTCTAACTCCCTAATAAAAATAATATAGCCATTAGTAGTTTCAGATGAAGCAAGGAACTACAACTGCCATAGTTTTTTATTCATATCCTTTTTTATATTTGTGTGAGTTCATTGATACTTACTCATGATATATAAGAAAATGCTTCCTAATTTTTACTTTTGAAGTTGGATACTGAATATTTTCCCATACAAGAAGATCTTCTCCTAATGAGCATGTTTCAAGTATATGTTATCATGTAGACATAACCATGACTGAACTTTTCGAAGGTACCTTTTGTGTGTCTGTGGAACCAGGGATGGAACCCAGGACCTGACACACACTAGACACACTAGTGCTGTAGCACTGAGGTGCACCCCTAGCCCCAAACTGAATCTTCAAATCTGTTCATGGTCACTTGTTACTATGACATTTTATAATTAAAATACTTATGCATACATTTTTTTCTCAACATCTCTCACTATTTCTTTATCCTGATTTCCTTCCATCTGAAATAGGATCTTTTTATTACCAGATTTATCTCTGTTTTTTGCCCGATCATGTTAGCTGGTATTCCCACTCTTCAATAATAGGGACTTTTTGTCTCATTCTTGAGTTTAGTGAGGGTGCGTCAAGCATTATTTTGGCTATTAGTTTTATGGTAATTCCTATTTGTCATATTAAGTAAACATTTTTCTATTCTTTAATTCACTTGCAAAATTATAAGTGTATGGTCACTTGCCGATGATATTTGTAGCACTTGAGATTGTTTTTGTCCTTTGATTTTTCTATGTGAATCACGTGAATGAATGATTCATATTTGATTTTGAGCACTAAATGCTATTTTGCAATATTGTATAGACATTTAA
>CABHPR010157919.1:19996-36854 GCA_902168415.1 Peromyscus melanophrys | reverse complement strand
AAAAAAAAAAAAAAAAAAAAAAAGACTTTTGACAAAAGAGTATATCATTGTGTCCTGTCTAATTGAACAGATTTTGGAGATCCAATGTATTTAAAAACCAAATAGATCTTCCTTGGATCTACATCCTCAATGGTTCTGTAAAGCAGCTGAGTTGGCAGCAGGAACTGTTCCCTGTCATTGATGGCCTCTTCATCTCCTCTCTATCCTTAGGAACCACAGGCCTGAACACAGGGTCTGCTGAGTTGACGTAGCCCATAAAAACCATGTCGTTCAAGGCTTTGCTGTCTGTCCAATGGCGCTGTGTGAATGTCTCCTGGCAATATTATTGCTTTTCAACATTCGATCATGTATTCTCAGCTTTTCACTGACCTAAGATCATATTTATTTATTTACTTATTTATTTATCCATTTATTACTATTTGTTTATTTGTTTGTCTGGGACAGGATCTCTTTAAGTAGCTCTAATTGTCCAGGTACTGGATATGTAGAACAGTCTTGTCTTGAACTCAAAGATATGATTGCTTCTGCCTTCCAAGTGCTGGGATTAAAAGTGTGTACCACCATGCCTGGCACTAATATCGTCTTTATACGAAACATTTTGCTTCTATTTTCCATTAGTTTTGTGTGTCTGTGTCTGTACCAATGAATTTAATTGGACTTACAGAAGCATGAGAGAGCAAGAGGTTATTTACAGGAGTGCGAGGTTCACCACTGACATAGACTTCTTGCCCTCCCCAGCAACTGTTTCCTTTTTCCTTTTTTGTTACACTTGTTTATTTATCAGAGAGGGGATGTGTTCCCTGGCGCACATGTAAATGTCAGAGGACAACGTGTGGCAGTCAGTTCTCCACTCCACCGTGTAGATCCCAGGGGCTGAACTGGAGTTCCTGGGGCCTTTTTCCTTCCCCATTCCAGGGTTAGCTGTGTGTAAATCCTCAGGCCCCTGAGCTTCCTGCTGCAGTGTTGACAGTCAAATCACCCCCAGGGCCTGTGGAGGTCATCCCAGCTGCAGTGAGTTCCAGAGCAGGAAAGACAGCACTTTGCAGCTCTCCTCTCCCTGCCTGGCTCTCATGTTCTTTCTGCCCCGCCTTCCACACTATCTGAGTCTTGGGGAAGTTGGTAATGGCACCTCATTGAAATTCTGTATTTTCATTGTATCAAAACCAAAGCCTAGTACATTCTAGGCAGTCATTCTACCACCAAGCTATAGCCCAAACCTAGAGAATGAAATATTTTATTATTTTTAAGATTAATTTTTTAATTTAATTTTTTAATTTTTTTTCCCCCTGAGACAGGGTTTCTCTGTGTAGCCTTGCACCTTTCCTGGAACTCGCTTTGGAGACTAGACTGGCCTCGAACTCACAGAGATCCGCCTGGCTCTGCCTCCCGAGTGCTGGGATTAAAGGCGTACGCCACCACCGCCCGGCCTAATTTTTTAATTTTTAAAGGATTCTTTACTTTAAAATTATTTAATATTGATACTAATATTTTATTTTAAGGGTTTAATTATTAATGTTTACTATAAAATTTTATTTCTTTACATTTAATTTCTTTATATTTTATATTCTTTAGTGTTTTGCCTGCATGTATGTCTTTCTGAGGGTGTCAGAAGCCCTGGAACAGAGTTACAGACATTTGTGAGCTCCCTTGTGGGTGTTGGGAACTGATTCCAGGTCCTTTGGAAGAGCAGCCAGTGCTCTTAACCACTGAGCCATCTCTCTAGTCCCAATACTTTATTTTTAAACATCTATTTCTATTACTTTTAATTATGTGTATGTGCATGTGTGTGTGTCTCTGCACATGGGTGCTGATGGTCATGGAAGCCAGAGGCATTGGATTCCCCTGAGGTTGGAGTTACAGCTGTTGTGAGCCATCCAAGTGGGTGCTAGGAACCAAACTCAAGCCTTCTGCAGGAAAAATATGTTATTAACTATGGTCCCATTTCTCTAGCCCCTTAAAATATTTTCAATATGCAAATATCAGAAAAGGATATAAGCAACTCTCACATATTCACATCTAGACTTAAAAATTCCATTTGTTGTGTCTAATTATGATGTCATTTGGAACTGTTGTTGGGTGTTTCATATTGCTCAGGGCACTTAAGTAATGAGTTACTCCAAAATTTAATTGAGGCTCCCTGGCAGCAGGGAGGAACAGTTTCTGTGAACTGAACCTTGAACCTCTGTTCAGAAGCATATTTACTGAGAGTACACAAAAGTTGTGTTTGGGGTACAAGTTCCTCATACCAAAGTCCCCTTGGTTTATTCTATATGTTCTCTGAAAGTAGTCTTCACACCCCTGCAACCTCAGTACTTATTGTGCACTGTTTGCAATACCCAATAATTCAAGATCTGCAAGCATGCCTGGATAGTCCTGTGAGTAAAGTCATGCAACAGATGGAAAACCTCTTCAGAAAAACAACTCTATAAATCACAGAAAACAGTCACTGTTCTCTACTATGATTTCATCAAGGTCTAGGTACCTTCAACAACCAACTAATACATTCTGCTATTACCATGGAGACACTGAGAATCCAATTTTTCATTATAATGGTTATCCAGGATTCAATGACTCTACTAGATTCCCACTACATTTCCCCCTTTTGTTTAAGCTGTTTTAATTACCTTCAGGATTATGCAGCCACACAGTGAAGATACCCCTTTATGTATCATATTGTCTCACAGTCTTAGGTAGATAAGCCAGAATACATTTTCCATCCAGTAAAATTACTACAGTGAAAACAAGTATAACAAATGTTAGGATAAGAAATCTATTAAAATGAAGCACAGGATGGAATGAAGCTAAGGGATCTGCAATGCTTTCCATGACTTCTATTCTGGACACATCAGATACCTCAACTGAAAAGGTTTCCTTCCTTTCTTGTTGTAAATCATCAATCATTTGAGAAGAATTAGGGTAATCCAATAAATGCATTTTAACCCTTTCTGATCATACTTGCTTTCAGTAACCTTAAAGATGTAATGCAATAAGATGTCACATTCTAATCACATTTTAATTTAATATGCTCCCCCAATGTCTCTAACTGATCTCCCATTAGGATTACAACTTGTCTCAAATCAGCTATTTCATTGACTACCTAACTGTCTATTTTATTTTGCTGAGCCCAAAGTTCTGTACATATTTATGCCAGTCTTTAATAAATTCAGCAGTCTAAATTTCCTTATGACAGGCCAGACCAGCTGACATAGTAGTAGCAGTTAATGCAGTAATTCCCATAACCACAGCAACAATCAATCCAATCATCTTCTGAGTTCTTCTTAATATTCTCTCAGAGAGTTTCTGGACTAGAATCATCACAGGTTAGCATGTCATGGCCTCGAAAACTTCACTGGCATCCAAACTGTTAGCCTTACTCCAAGACTATATAAACATTCAGAGGTGACATCTAATGACATACTCGCATTAATGCAGGTATGAAGAGTACAGTGTTCCAAGAGAAGCTATAGTGATTAGGGTGCCACTGTTTAGGCTCTTTCAGTAATACATAAGGTAATGGTACACATGCTACAAAATGGTGGCTTTGATTTCATCTAAAGGACAAAGTTTATGTGCCATTATTAATATTTAACCTTCCTTTCCATAATTTAAGAGGATGTAAGAAATGAGCACTTGCTCATTTCTCCAAATTAGTCTGAACTGAATTGCCAAAATGCCACATAGGAACTGACATCCCAACACCATTCCATTGCATAGGTTCATCAAGAGTACAACTAATTTCTCTAATTCCATTCAAACCATACCTTTGCCATCTCAATTCTGAGTGAGAATACTTTCCTCATAAGAAGCCATAAGGGCTTTGATCAATGACTTTTCCTTGGGAGATGTTAATATGCACCTGATGATTCTCACTTTTATATTGTTGACAATGTATCCAGTCAGATGCCTTGTTGCTAATCCACAGCTCACAAAATGGCGGATTTATGGAATTAGTAGAATTAATCTCCTGTCCTATAAACCCAAATGCAAGAAGCATAAAAATTTTATTTTGAACCTCCTGGGTAGTATAAACTATAGATAACCAAACTTGAAAATTTGTATTTTGACAGTGAGTTCCATCATCCATACAAATAGGAACTCCTTGAACTTCCAAGTATAGTTTGTAGTTTCCTTGCCCTCTTCCTCAGGCCTACCAGGTCCTCACTACTCATAAGGACCAAGTAGCCAAGAGGATTCATTGAAAACCACAGGAATATCTGTATCTCCCCAACTGATACCTTGTTAATGGGAGGATTAGGAATATAAGCCCAGTATGATTGATCCCCATTATATATACAGTTTCCACAGACAGCAAAGCATGGAACAATGTCGTAGAATTCAAAGGTTCCCTAGCCAGCTGAACTATTGTTTCCTCTTCTTCATTCAATTTCTTAAGCCATCCTCATGTAGAAGGATCGGCTCTTTGTTGCAAGGGACTCCTGTATCTCTTTCTTTCCAGAGTTGTGTTATCCATGTCAGCAGCCAAGGCAGCCAGGAGACTTCTCATGTGAATGTCAAAATTTTATTAATTTTAATGGTGTCCAGAATTTCTGATCTCCTGCAGAAACATAAGCATAACCTTGACCCCAACATAACACCTTCTCTAGTTTCCATTCTGATGTGAAAATATCCTTGTAATATACATGATAAACCAATTCAGGAGCTTTTTCCCACAGTCCAATGCCTTCCAGCAGCTTTTGTCCAGCTTCATTAGCATTTAAAAATTTAAAGTTAGTAAAGCATGATGTAAGCTATCTCTGGGAGTCTTCCTATCCCCCTTTTATAAAGTATCTCTTTTGTAGTTGATTAGATCTCACAACAATTGCTTGTCCTGTAGTGTTATGTGGTATCCCTGTAATGAGTTATAAGTTATAATGTAAAAAAAATTACTTTACTGAAAACATAAGCAGAAGAATTATCAGTTTTAATTTGTATTGATATGCCCATTGCAGCCATTGTTTCTAATAAATGTGTAATTACAGAATCAGCCTTTTCAGAACTTAAGGCAGATACCCATTAAAATCTAGAATATGCATCATTGGTATGATCTATATACTTAATTTTTTCCAAATTCTGCTAAGTGAAATACATTCATTTTCCAAATTTCATTTCTTTGAGTACCTTTAGGATTGCTTCCTGCTTTTAAAGGAATTTGACTCTACCAAGAACACGTAGGACAATGTTTTTGGTACTTTATTTAGCTTGTCACCAGGTAACAGAAATTTTTTACTTTAAGCCTTAACTATTAACATGATGTTTTTAAGACATTTTGAAGTTTCTAACATATTTTCTATTAGTAGTTGATTAACTTCTTCATTTCCCTTTTCTAATATCCCTTTGGATCCTGTGAATGATATATAGTGGATAATTTCTTTCCCAGATTGCTTGTGGCAGTTGTATGAATAAAAAAGTTAATTCTGTTTAAGACCTCCTCCCTCCTTCAATAAACGGCATTCGGCAAAAAAAAAAAAAAAAAAAAGTTAATTCTGACTTATCAGGAATAAGTTGAACAGTTTCTATATATAATTCAACACTCTTTGCATATTGGGAATATTGGGAATTAAGAGACTCATTAAAATCTAATAAAACTATTATAATGGCATATAATTCTGACTTTTGGACTTTGGACTTCTTCCTGCTTTACAACCAGCCATTCCTAATTTATTTGTATCAATATAAAATATAAGAGCCCAGAAATAGGTATTCTTTTTACTATGGGGAAGTATCCATTCAGTTCTTTTTATAAATTGAAGTTCTTTACTTTTGGCGTATTTATTGTAGATTTCTCCTAAATAATTGCTACAGGCTCTTTGTCAGTCATCATTAATTACCCATAATTGCATAATTTCAACATTAGTGTGAGTTACTACAGTCTCAGCTGGATCTATGTCTGACAATTGACAAAGTCTTATTCTTCCTTTTATAACTAATTCAGAAACCTTTCCTTTGTAGACTTTAATCTTTACATACTGTTTATGAGCAAAAATATATCCATTTTAAAATATTCTCTTCTCATTGCATAATGAGTCCAGTAGGTGAATAAGTAGAAGGTAAAATTACTAAAATACATTCAGTTTGTGAGATCTAATAGATCTACATAAACATCTTGCAATTTCCGTTCTACTTGGGCCAACTCCTTTTCTGCTTCAGTTGTTCAATGCCTGGGACTGTTTCAATCTGAGTCACTTTGTGAAATTTGAAATAAACTACTTAATTCTTGAGTAGTCGGTCCAATTGTTAGGTCACAACCAATTAATATCTCCAAATAAATTTTGAAAATCATGAAGTATATGTGATTCATTCCTTCTAATCTGTTCTTTTTGTGGCTGAATTCTCTGTTTACTTAATTTAAATCCTAATTAATTAAAGGAGTTTCCTCTTGAAATTTTTTCAGGTGCCATTTGCAATCCCCATTGAAGTAAAATCTGTTGCACCTCAGCAAACACCTCTTCGAGGATATTGAATTCAGAGGCAGCTATTACGACATTATCCATATAATGGTGTTGTTTTTAAACTAAATCTCAATCTTATGATTTTACCAATAAAGACTTGGGAGTCAGATGCTGGGATGAAAACCTGCAAGCTCACAAAGGCAGAGGAGCAATGAGCTGACCTTCCTCCTTAGCTGAAGTCTTAGAAAGAGAGCTTTCCTTTCCCGTCCCAATCCAAATAGGACCACCAAACTCCAAGTCCCTCCTCACTACTTCCTGTGCATTTATCTGTCTATTTTACAGGTTCCCTTTAAGTCTCTATGGCTACTTCCTGTCAACTAGTTGCTGGCTCTGCCTCTTGAACCAAGGTTGATTTTATTTAATTAATGCAACTCAGTGTTCACAGTGTGATCAACTATCCTGAATATAATGATAAATAATGGATTGAGGAAATTGTTTACAAACTACTTCTAGTGGATTCTTTACATATTTAAATATTGACATAACATTGCACTGTTTACCATTTCCTTCAGAAGGACTTTCCATTTATATCCTTTTTACATGCTTGGGCATTATTATAAGTAGGAACTATAAAAGCAAATTTTTCTTTATCTTGTTCCTGCAAGGGAATAGTAAAAAAACAAAAACAAAAACAAAAACAAAAACAAAACAAAAACCCCCAAACAAACCAAAACTGTAATAAGCCAAGCCTTAGGCAGTAAAGATGATAGTGGAATTCTAGGCTCTAAAGGACCCATAGGTTGAATTACATCGGTTACAGTTTTTAAATCAGCCAATACCTGCCACTTTTTAGATTTTTTAAAATTATAAATACAGGATAATGCCAAGGCTTAGTAGTTTTTCAGTGTGTTTAGCCTCTAACTGTTTTGTACTACTTGCTCAAGCACCTGTAATATTTTGTTTAAATTATGGGCCACTGTTCCACCCATACAGGTTTATTAGTTAACTATTTGTAAGGCAGAGCAGTTTGGCTTGCAGCAGTGGCCCCTATTCCAAATTCTGGTTGCCAATTTCTGCCTTGTCTTGTTCCTGTTGTTATACCCAGAGTCCCCCGAAAACCACCAAGAGACCCAATCCAATGCAAAGCAAAGAGTCTTTGTATTGTGATGAGTTGACTCAAAAATATCCATTCACCTGACATGGCAGCAGAGCATCAGAGAGCCTGAGTAGCATGGAGGCAGGGTGTTTATAGGGAGTAAAGCAAGAAGGGTGAATGAGTGGGGTTTGGGTTCTTCAGACTACATAGGAGCAGACTCAGGATTGATGTACCTGCATCTGGAGGTGCTGTCCTTGGTTAGTTTGCAGCTACAAGAAAACTGTTCTCTTTCAGCAGTCCTTGTGCCTCCTACATTTTTTCTTTATCATGACCCCAATTTGCTGTAACTTTTAATTGGCTTCTTTTCCTATATGAGGACATCTGGCAGGGTTTTCCTGGAACTAGAGCTAGGCTCAGGTTTGGGGACTCCAGGGCATGTCATGCCAGGGGCCTACATTCTGTTGAGTGTTTCCCATAGCCTGTCATAGTTGTAGAATAGTCAAGGCATGCGTCTGGGCAGGGGGCTGGGTTCCTCATTTCCCCTCCTTTCCCAATCATGGGTTCTCTCTGAGGGTCCCTAAGGGAAGGTACTGAGACCTCAGCACCATTAGCTGTACTGTGTTTATCTGTTCCTTAATGAGGGAAATTAGCTAGCTCATGATACAGGAAATCTGCTGCCAGCTGAATCCTTTTTCCGGGTCATGTCATTCAAAGGCAAAGTAAGCCTGGGTCTGGGGGACAGCGACCGGCTGGAGAAATCATTTTTTAAATCTAGCACAGGATACCTTTGTAGACTATGTGACAATGAACTCAGAAGAGTATATGGATTCGGGACTATGGGGTGAATGTCAATGACCCATTTATTAACCTTCCTCAAGTCCTGGACTGGACGGTAGTCTCAGAGTTTGGCTTCTTGACCAGGAGTAAAGGGTGCTCCAGGATGACTGACAAAGTTTTAAAATCTTTTGGTCAAGCAGGCGATGGATGCGGGGGTTTGATAGACATCTGTGCTTCTGCTGACATGGGATATTGACAGATCCGTGCCTCGGTAGCCCACGGTTTTAATTCCACCAAGATGGGGGTCAGTATTGAGCCAGTCTAGGACCCCCTGTCTCCACAAATGCCTCTGGGTATAATTTCAGCCAAGGACCCGATTCTTGGCATGGGGATGGCTATTCATACTCTATATTCATCTTCCAATTGTGCTGTCAGGACTTGTTTTGATTTTCCTTTTAAGTCTGTTACTGCCACCCTATCCTGTTCAAATGTTATTTGAGCTCCCATTTTAGTCAGCAAGTCTCTTCCTAGAAGGGGTTATGGACAGTCAGGCATGACCGGAAAAGAATGGGATACCCAGCACAAGCCAAGATCCACCTGTCTTTGGGTAGTCCATGGGTATTGATTCATGCCAGTGGCTCCCTGTACCCTGTATACCTTTTTCTTGGTTATAGGGCCACAGTTTCTGTCAGAACTGAATGTTGTGTGCCTGTATCCACCATGAATTGGACAGGCCTCCCCTCCAATTTTAATATTATGCTAGGTACGAGGAGGGGACTCAAACCCCATCCCCTTCAATCACTTTCTTCCTCATCTTTTGTTGTTAACACCCGGGGAGGCAGCTTTTTATGTCCTTCTTTATTAGGGCAATTCCTTGCCCAATAGTCCATTTCTTTAGAGTAGGCACATTGGTCTCTCTGCAGAGGGGGCATCTCTCTCTGGAAGGAAGGATTATCTTGGTTCCCAGCAAGGCATCATAGTTGCTTCTGTCTTTCCTCTGGGTCTGAAATGGTGACTGCTAGCAATAAGCATGCCATGTCATGTGACTGCCTATTGCCTCAGCTGTCTTTGCCTTTCATTCTCTGAAGCCTTTATTCTGTCCCCTTCCCTCCCCCCATTCATTTTCTTCAGCCCAGAGGGTCTCGGTTGTTGTATACCTTAGCCGCCACCTCTAGCAGTTCAGATAAAGATTTCCCTACTAGATTATCAATTTTCTGTAGATTCTTTCTAATGTCTGGGGTGGCCTGATTAACAAAGGCCAGGATCACAGTAGATTTGTTATCAGCCACCTGGGGATCCATTGGATAGTAGGTCCTGAATGCCTCCACCAGCTGCTCTAAAAAGGCTGTTGGGATTCAGTTGGTTCTCGTGATATGCTATTAATTTTGGCCAAATTAATGGGTCACAATGCTGGGTCCTGGAGATCCCCCGTGAATCTGGCAGTGGATTTTAAGACTCTCCTTACCTTCAGGTATATTGAAATTCCATTCAGGTTTGGTCAACTGGAATCCTGTATTGATGAGAGATTGGTCAGTGGTAGGGTGGTTTCGGATCAAAAACTGACTTCAGGGCTTCCCCTACAATTAGTCCCTTCTCTTTTGTGAACAAAATCTGTAATATCTGCTGACAATCATCCCAGGTTGGGAGGTGTGTAATATCACTGAATATAACAGGTTAATAAGCCCTTTCAGGTTTTCTGTGAAGAGGGGGCATTGGTTTTTCCAGTTATATAGATCAATCATCGCAAAAGGCTAGTAATGATCAATCTCAATTCTCTGTTCATACCAGGGCCTGAGCACCTCAAGAGGCAGGGCGGTGGAGTCTGGCTGAGGCCCCGAGGAGTCTGCAAAGAGGGTGCATCTATAGGTGTAGGGGGCCTGGCCACTGGCAAGACCACAGGCTGAGCCAACCCCTCGGCTTCTCCCTGGAGGGCTAGGGGAACCTGTGGAGGGTTCAGAAGGGAAAGAGGTGAGGACAAGGCAGAGGTGTGAGGAAGAACTCTTCCACTTCTACCTTGCAATTCTACCTTGCAAGATGGGGAAGTGGGGTGACAGGCAGCAGTGGTAGCTTTCTTGGGTTTCCTCTCCTTTCTCAGTGTAGAAATCTGAAACTCTTTTGGCAGCTGAGTTGAAACCAGGGACCTAAGCCAGGGTGGAGGTAGTAGACCACATCTTCCCACATGGAAATGTATGGGAGCTGATCTTGATTTTCTTTCTGAATGACATCCTTGGTCTTTCCTATAACAGATAGATGAAAAGTGTCCTCTTGTGGCCAGGTAGTGTAAATGGCATGCCATTTCTGCTCACACAGGTTCCTCAGGTGCACAGGTTTCAGATCTTCTAACCCAATGCTGTGTCCATGGTCCCTGAAATCCTTGAAGTTGTTAAGAAACAGACTTAATGGGGTAGGGCGACTATTAGTTTGACCCATGTTCTTAGCGTATTCAATTGGCTCCAACCATCAAACAGAGGAATAAACACAGCAATGAACACTCAGACAATGACAGACAAGACAGACGGCCATGCACAGATCTGAAAATGAGTCACTGGACTCTCAGCTTGCAGTCATCACCTGCTTAGCTTCTCCAGAAAAACCAGAGGAATCGACTTCCCTTCAGATGGGTCTCCTGATCCCTCAGAAGAGCCCTGGGACGTCTCCCAGGACCCCAAACCATGACCTGCCACTGAGTCCACCATAGATCTTATGCAGGCTTCACAGACAGAGCTCCCACTGCCATAAATAGCCAGAAACAGAAACCAAAAAAGCTTGTAAGGCAAATTTGATGTTACCTGATGTTATCTGATATAGGCACCATAAGACTCAATGGAGAGTGGTTGTAGTGGGATTGGGAATCTTGGTGGAACTTTCAAATGTACCTAGGGTAACTCCAAAATAGACCAAGAGACTGCATCTGATACCAAAGCAAAGAGTCTTTGTAGTGTTACAAGTTAACTGTGACTCTCTGGCCATCTGACACAGCAGCACAGCAGGAGAGACCCCGAGTAGCAAGCGGGCAGGGTTTTTATAGGGAGTAAAGCAAAGGGGTGAGACAAGTGGGGGTTCGGGTTTTCAGACTGCATAGAGGCAGACGCAGGACTGATGCACCTCCACCTGGAGGTGCTGTCCTTGCTCAGTTTGCAGCCGCAAGAAAACTGTTCTCTCTTTCAGCAGGTGTTGTGCCTACTACATATTTTCTTTCTCATGACCCTGCTTTGCTGTGACTTTTTTTTGTTGTTTTTTTTCAAGACAGGGTTTCTCTGTGTAGCTTTGGAGACTGTCCTAGAACTCGCTCTGTAGACCAGGCTGACCTCGAACTCACAGAGATCCGCCTGCCTCTGCCTCCCGAGTGCTGGGATTAAAGGTGTGCGCCACCACCGCCTGACTTGCTGTGACTTTTAATTGTCTTCTTTTACTGTATGAGGATATCTGGTGGGGTTTTCCTGGAACTAGAGCTAGGCTCAAGGTTGGGGGCTCAGGGTACATTGTGCTGTCCAGGGGCCTCGATTCTGTTGGGTGTTTTCCACAGCCTGTCATGGCTGCAGAATGGTCAAGGCATGGGTCCAGGCAGGGGCCTGGGTTCCTCACCTGTGTTTTTCACTGATAATTTTTTTTCAAGACCTGTTTTACGAACGTATCACATTTTAACATCATTTTATGAACTGTTTCTGAAATTGTAGGCATATCAATTTGAGCTCTATAACCCACAGTGGGCACAATCATTTTTTTGTGGAGCCTGTGGAATTTGTGTGTAAATATTCTCTTAGTCTTTTTTAAAAAGCCATCTACAAATGCATTAAAAACAATCCCTATATGATTTTAATAGGTAAATTTAGGCAATACTCATGGAGTATTTTTAATAAAATATTAAAAAGAGGATCCATTTTTATAGATCCCAAGTAACATAATAAAGCAGCCTTTCAATTATCAACAACATGGAATAAACAATTTACCTGCACTTTATTTAGTAGAAAAATAATTGTTATAGGCTCTTTGTCAGTAAGAAATTATTCTGATGACCCTCTTTTTGCAGCCATATTATTTAATAAGCTCATAACCCGCTCTGTTTCAGGTGCTATATTTTTTAGAATTTAACCAAGAGTCTCCAGAAAGCAGCTTAAAGAGCAGAGTCAAAATCCTCAGTAGCAATAAACAAACAAGAGTATACCCAAAGATATGGTTCAAAATTATGAATACTGCTCTTTGAATATATTTATTATGTAAATTAAACATTCATTCAAAGCATTAATCAGATGATCAAGAGAAGAGAATATCCTCCATATAATGCATGGCTAATACTTCTGGAGATTCAAACAGCATTGGCTTAGTATTTTATGTCCTGATTGCAATTGTTTTCCCTAGTACACTTGGGCCTGTTTTAATTTTTCCTCCCATGAAGGGATCATTGTTAATGACTTATTTCCGCTATTAAGAGAAAAAAAAAAACATTTCCCGTGAAAGGACATTTAATATTGAGTTATTCCCACTCTGAGGGAAAAACAAACACATTTAAACCAAAATTAAGCAAACAAACAAACAAGAAAATTGTACATCCTGGGCCAGCTGCAGGAGCGTCCTGCAGTGGAGCTCCACACACCATCCTCTGGAGTGCAGGTGTTGCCTCACTGTGCTTTGTGTGGTCCTTGAGAGAAAGCACCTACAACATCACACGGCAGAGAACTCTGAGATCCTGCTGACATGATCCCTTTTTTCTATGGGAAAGGGATTTCTCCTTCCTCTATTTCTACTGGGAAGTGGTTTTATTTTCTCCCTTTATTTTTCCTCTACCTTCCTATTTGTAGGCCTTTAGTAAATAATTTCTTTTATTCTACCAGGAAAAGTCTTTTTTTTTTTTTTTAAACAGGGAAAATTTCTTTTTAAATTTCCTTTTCTTCCCTTTTTTTCTACCAGGAAGATTCCTTTTTTAAATTTCTCTTATTCTTTGTCTCCAGATTTATCCATTTGTATCCTTAATTTTTGAAACGGTGCAGCTAGTATTTCAACCTTTTGAGTCTCTATGTCCCTCTCATCTGAAGAAGGAAGAGGAGATTCATGTCCATTATCTTGACCCTCCTCACATTCTTCTTCCACTGAAACAACATTCCTGTCTTCCTGTGAGAGAACATTCTCCTCTGCTGACTGACAATTTCTAACCTGAATGTTTTCCTTTTTCCTTTCCTGTTGGACTTCAGGTGGAGCTTTCTGTGATCCCTCACTCTACATCAGATCCAGAGCATTTGAGATCAAATTCCATAAAGACCAAACCTTGACTGATATAGACTTCTCTCTCTGATGAGCTCTATTAAGCTCTCAACACTTGCTTCCACACTGTCAGTTCCAATTGAACCTGGGGAGTTGCATGAAACCAGAAACAATGCCTTTTAACTAACACCAAAGGCGCTGTAAACTGTTTTTCTTCCCCATTCACTCCATTTCCTTTCAACAAACACTTTAGTAACCACACATATTGCTGCTCCCGATGTGGGGAAATCCCCATGTCCTTATCCCATCCTAGAGTATTGCCTCTTCTGCACAAACTTTACTTCCATTCCTGGAGTGTCCGGATCTCTCTCATCTCTGAGCCCACAATGTTGGGTGCCAAATGTCTGGTGTTTCCTGTTGTACTGGATGTTCAAAGAAGGAAAGACCCTCCAGAATTTAATTTTAGGCTCTCTGGCAGCATGAAGGAATAGTTTCTGTGAACTGAACCTTGAATCTCTGTTCATAAGCATATTTACTGAGTGGGATACAGTGAGTTCCATATACCAAAGTCCCTTTAATCTATTCTAGATGTTCTCTGAAGGAAGTCATCACACCCCGGCTACTTCAGTCCTTACTGTGCACTGTTTGCAGTACCCAACAATTCAAGACCTCAAGACTTGTGACTAAAGTCATGCAACAGAGGGAAAACCCCTTGAAAAAAACAACCCTAGGAATCATAGAAATAGTTACTGTTCTCTACTATGATTACTTCAAGGTCTAGGTACCTTCAACAAACAACTAATACATTCTGCCATTGCCCTAGGTAGAGTGAGAAGCAACTTTTTCATTCTAGTGTTTATCTTAGATGCAATGACTCTACTAGATTCCCATTACAAACTGTTTTGTCTTTAGGTGACTTGTAGTGCCTTGATTGACATCACCTCTCACTTTACAAAGACGCCACTGGATCTGAAGTCAGACTCCCTAAGTTGGACTGGGACCTCCTGTGACAATGTGTTGTATAACCAGAGTGAGGGTCATGTAACATGAGAATCAAAGTCTAGATTTGGGGCTTCAGTTCTGGCTTCAGAACCTGGCTTGGGTTAATCAGCTGTTTTCCCCACACAGGTTGTTTGATGGTCATACACCTGTGTTAGCTACCACGGACACAGAGATGATCAAGAATGTACTAGTGAAGGAATGCTATTCTGTCTTCACAAACAGACGGGTAGGTAACTTTGTTTTAATTTAAAAAGTTGATTCATGTTTGTTATTTGTATTTATGTGTATATATGTATGTCTATATGAGCGAATGTTTTATGTGTGTAGGTTCCTGTGAAAGCCAGAAGAGGGTGTGAGATGCCCTGGAGCTGGTGTTCTAGGCAGTTGTGAGTAGCCTGGCATGGGTGCTGGGAACTGAACCTGGCTCCTCCAGGAGAGCAGCAAGTGCCCTTAACTGTTGTGCCATATCTCCAGCTTCCCCCATTTACTAATGCACAACTTTGTATTTTACTTATTGAATTTATTTTGATTGATTGATTTGGTTTATTAGAGAACTCACTCTGTAGACCAGGCTTGCCCATACTCAGAGATCTACCTGCCTCTGCCTCCCAAATTCTAGGGTTAAAGCCATGTGCCAGCACCACCCAGTTATACTGGGTATTTGTTTTTATTTTTTATTTTGAGTTTTTCAAGACAAGGTTTCTCCTGTGTCCTGGCTGTACTAGAACTCACTCTATACCAAATGAGGTTGTCCTTGAAATCACAGAGATTTGCCTGCCTCTGCCTCCTCAGTGATGGGATTAAGGGCATTCACCACCACCTCCTGGCTACTTAATGAATTTAAAAAAATGAAATAAAGATAAAATCACAGTGGCTTCCACAATAACATACAAGCAGGGTCTGAGCATTCATTTTGCTAATAGGAAGTGTAAATATACCACATTATTGTAATCTAGTTGCAGATGAACACTGTTGTCATCTAGATTGTGTTTATATTTCCTGTCTCACAGGACCTCTCTCATATCTGTGTGGTGAAGTACACTTAACCACAGGTCTAGGTTTGTGTGGTGACAAGCACTGAGAATACAGAGCTGCTCCTTGACCATGCAATTCCCTCTTGCTAGCCCATTAGCTACCATGTTCGGTCTGTCTTCTTCTCTTCACCTTGTGTATCCAGTTTCCTTCTCAATAGATTTTGGGGTCAGTGTCAAGTCTGATGACTATTTACCTGGTCCTTCTGTGTGGGTTTGCTTGAGTACAAATTATACAATTTTGAGATTTGCCCTTAAACCTATGGCTTTACTTATGTTAATTTTGTGTAAGGTATGATGCTAAGTTCAATATTCTCTCTCTTTTTTAAACCATGCCTATCCCACTGATCTATCTGGGAAAAGCTATTGATTCTCTCTTTCTACCCTGTGGATCCTGGGGATTGAACTCAGGTTGATGGGCTTGGCAGCAAGCACCTTTACCTGCTAGCCATCTTTCTGGCCCTCATTCAGCCTTTGGTCATGGTAAAGTTGGCTGAAGGCCTAGTTTGCAGCTGCCCTTCATCAAGTGGAAGCCATTTCCATTTCTTCCTGTTGTGCTGAGCACTTTAATATAAGGGCATGTTGGAAGACGACACAGTAGTATAAGTTATACGTATGGAAGGTAGAAGGAAGTTCCCACCAGGGAAATAGAATTATGTTTTCTCTTTTATCACTGTATAAAGAATTAAGGAAAACAGATTCCTAAAGCATTATTCCTAAACAAGCAAACAGTTCTGAAACAAACAAACCAGGGACTAGAGAGGTGGCTTCGTGTCTGTTAGCTCTGAAAGAGGATGGGGAGTTGGTAGCATAAATCTACATCCAGTGACTCATAACCACTTGTAAATCCTGCTTTAGGAGTACCAACTCCCTCCTCTGGCCTCTGAATACACTGAACTCATGTGCATTTATTCATACATACATACATACATACATACATACATACATACATGAATATGTACATGCATGCATACATACATACATACATAAATAAAATACTAAAATAAATCTTTAAAAACCCAAGCATCAAATCCTTTAAGTGTTGCATGGCTAGGGAGATGGCTCAGGGGTAAAGGACCTGAGTTTGGATCCCCAGAATCTATATAAAAGCTGGGCATAGCAGCATGCATGTGTTACTTCAGAGCTGTGTTTGGAAATAGGTAGATCCTAGGGGCTTGCTGGCTAGCTTTTCTAGCCAAACCAGAGCCTTCTAGATTCAGTGAGAGACCCTGCCTCAAAAATGCACTAGAGACTTATACAAGAAGTTACCAGACCTCTGGTCTTTGAATCAGCATGTACACAGGAACTCTAGTCTAAACACACACACACACACACACACACACACACACACACACACACACACA
>CABHPR010157919.1:5699-19986 GCA_902168415.1 Peromyscus melanophrys | reverse complement strand
ACACACACACACACACACACACACACACACACACACACACACACACACAAACATGCACACACCCCATATGAAAAACGACTTTTCACATTGCTAATGTTGTAAATACAGAACTAAAGAACTTGTCTGTTGCAAAGATAACTTTCCATCTGTCCCCAAGCCTTTTACCATCTGCATGGCTCTGGAGAATCTGCTATATCTTGTTCCCATCTTCTCTCCAACCCTGGAACTAATTTTGCAACCACAGAGAGATTTACATTTAGAAGGATCCTGAAATATAGAGATTTGAAATCTTAACAGGCAGCCCAGTGAGTACCTGATTTCTTATGGACTGTGAGGAAATTTTGACATTTTTGCATCTGGCATGAGGTTTGATCCATTGTAAACAGTTGGAAACTAACTGTTATACTCCAATATCCACTTAGCACTTTTGCAACTATGGAAAATTCTGGACTTACAGAAAGCCAAATTTGTATTTTTTTTGGACTCTAGGATTTGGGCCCTGTGGGGATTATGAGTAAAGCCATCTCCATGTCTAAGGATGAGGATTGGAAGAGAATTCGAGCCTTGCTGTCTCCCGCCTTCACCAGTAGAAAACTCAAAGAGGTGATTGAAAGGACTTTTAGGTGAAACGTTTGTGAGACTTGAGTGCCCACACTTAACTATGGATGCCTTTGTTTTGTGCTTAGATGTTCCCTATCATTGAACAGTATGGAGATACTTTGGTAAAGTACTTGAGAAGAGAGGCAGAGAAAGGCAAGCCTATCTCCATGAAAGAGTAAGTAGTGATGCATGTACTGCGCTTCTGGGAGAGGAAGGGCAACTGGGGCAGAAGGGTCATCATCTGTGTGTCTCACATGGTCCAGCTGCTCCTTCTTCCCTTTAGACACTAGATGACAAAATATTCAGTTAGAAAAGAAACATGGTCGTACCAAGGTCACGAGGGTAGGGGGAGGGTAGGAGGGGAAGTTGCTTGGTTAGTACTGAGGTGATTTCACCTGTCCTGCCCAAGATTATGAAATTTTCAGGCTTCTTGGTGCATGTGTTAAATTCCCATGTCTCTCTCCTCAGAGTGCTTGGGGCCTACGGCATAGATGTGATCACAAGCACATCATTTGGTGTGAATGTTGATTCCCTCAACAACCCAAAGGACCTTTTTGTGGAAAAGGCCAGGAAGCTCATAAAATTTGATTATTTCAACCCATTATTCATGTCAGTAGGTATGTATGATGGTTCTTCTGCCTTTTGACCCTCTGCTCTTGTCTGTGGCCATGTTAGTCAGTTCTGCCATTCTCTTCCACACTTACCAAAACTAACAGCTCTATTGGTATATAATTCACCCCCTTAAAGACACAATCCAATATTTTCAGTGCATTCAAATGTATGTAACCCTTACTTTTGTTTTAGAACTTCATTTTTCTTTCAGACTGTGTTGCTATAGCCGGCCTGGAAGTTGTTCTGTAGACCAGGCTGATCTTGAACTCACAGTGATCCAATTACCTCTGCCTTCTCTGTTCAGAGAGTAATGCATATGCCACCAGTCCTGGCTTTGATTTAGATTTCTTTTATTTATCCTTTGACAGTATCATATGGGCATACAATCTATCTTGATTATACATACCCCTAACTCTCACCTCCCTTTTTCCTGAGACACCCCAATACATCTTCCTCCCAATTTATGTCCCTTCCCTTTTGAGTCCAATCAGTGCTGCCTGCCAGGATGCTGACCAATATTATTGGAGTGATCTCATGCAGGTGATCAGTTCATGATTGGGTCATGCCATGTCCATGATATGGCATCTCACACCACCACTCCCAGGGTTTTACTTTATTCCCACACCCTCTTTCATGATGTTCCTTGAGCCTTGAGCAGTGGGGGTGTTGGTGTAGATTCTGCATCTAGGGCCCAACACTCAACAGTCATTTATTCTCAGCACTTTGATCACTTAGGAGTCTGCATTGACTGATGGTCCACACGGCCCGTTACCAATGTCAACTGCAGAGTACTTAGTTCTAGCCATGTTGCACATTTGCACCATCATCCTTCAAGCAGCCTTGACCTAAGCCACCACCAATTCACTTTCTGTATCTTTACATATTCTGTGTTTTTCACATCAATGGGATCATAGACTATGTGGTTTCTGTGACAGGTCTCTGTCATTTAGCACACTATTAAAGGAAGCAAGCATCACAGTCTCCTGTGTCTATGAATGAGTAATATTCCACATTTGTTGATGGACATTGAAGTTGGTTTTATATGTTTGCAATGAATTTTGCTGCTAGGGGCATTTGCATACAAGGTTATGTTCAAATATTTGATTTTATTTTTTAGGAGCATACATTCAGAATCACCATTGCTGAGTCAAGAAGTAACTCTATTTTTAACATAGTAAACAAGTGAGCATAAGTTTTCCAAAGGAGCCACAGTGTTTTCTATGTCTTGTACAACTGCAGGGGAGTTCAAGGCTCTCCATGCTCTGCAATGCTTGTCTCTCTCATGACTTTGGTCATTGTCCCTTAGTGGATATGCTGTGGGCTGGCCCTGTGGTTTTGATCATTTCCCTAGTCCTAATGCAATTAAAAAACAAAGTTAGACGTTTTAATGTCTGCCTTTTTGATCACCTCTCTTTCATACCTGAATTGCTTTAAACTTTTTGAAAGTTATTTATTTTTACTTCATGTGCATTGGTTTTTCACCTGCACATATGCATACCACGTGAATGAAGTGCCTGCTTAGGACATAAGAAGGCACTGAATCCCCTGGAACTGGGGTTACAGAGGGTTAAGTGCAGCCATCTTGATGCTGGGAATCAAACCTGTGTCTTCTGCGAGAGCAATCAGTACTAAGCACTGAGCCTTCTGTCCAGACCTTGTAGTACAGAAGGAGCATTATGGTGGTGACCCAGTGTGAGCAAGGTCACAGAGAGAATGGTTTCTGGTTGAGACACTGGTGACTTATCCTTTAGATTGCTTCATGATTTCTCTAAATGAAACTTGCATTTCCACTAAAACTTATTTTTTATCTATCCTTTCCAGTACTCTTTCCATTCCTCATCCCAATATATGAGAGGCTAAATGTCTCCATATTCCCAAAGGATTCAATAGCATTTTTCAAAAAGTTTGTGGACAGAGTGAAGGAAAATCGCCTGTATTCTAACCAGAAGGTAAAAAGTGGTAGTCCCCTTAGAGGTCCATGGTTTAATAATGTGTTGGACTGTGAACATGTGAGCTGGGTACTTCCCTTCATCTATCACTAAAGGTAGATAGAGAAGGCTAGATTGAGAGAAAGAAACAGAGACAGAGAGAATAATAACATTTCCGAGGGAGGATAAGTTAGAGTTTTGAAAAATTGATTGAAAATAAGACAAGAATTAACCATTAACAATAGGAAAGAAAACTAAATGTCTTGCATAAGGACTGAAATTTTAAAAAATGGCAAGGCACAATACCTACACAAGACCAAGACCACCAAATCTCCAGCACAGATGAGAGAGGACCTCTGGAAGCCTCACCCCTTACTGAAGAATTATTGGTAGCTGATGGCTGCAGAAGGAGGGTGTGGCTACCAGTAGGTTTCCCCTGTACCAGTGGATGGCCCCACAGCCAGACACATATGGGCAGCACCAGCTGGACTCAGTGGGTTATTAAAAAAGAAGAGGTCATGAAGTTTGGAGGAAGAAATGTTATAAGGGATAGAGGGGATCGAATGGAGGAAATGGTGGGGTGGATACAAGCATATTTCATTGTATATATATATGAAATTCCATAAGAATACCTAAAAATGTTTAAAAAGGGGGGAAATACTATTATCATCTCCTTCAAACACATTCTCAAAAATGAAAGTTATTGTTTAAAATTGTATCTCTTGTAATTTATTGTAAAAGTGGTTGATGTGTTAGCTGGATGGCTTCCAGCACTGGTTTAGCCACTGGTGCTTTTGTTCTATGATGAGTCCAGCAACACTAACTTGAGTAATCAAAACTTCTGCATGGCTGATCCACCTCTGACCTCTGACCTCAGCATTGACCTTCTACTTTTGCAACTTCTCTTTCTGCTTCCAGCACCAAGTGGATTTTCTTCAGCTGATGATGAACACTCGTAACAATTGCAAAGACAAAGAGTCTCATAAAGGTAAACAAGGACTCCCTGGTCTAGGGACAAGGAAGCTCTCAGGGAGTGGTCAGACCGCTCAGAAAATGTGTGGGAAGGTTTCCTAGCAGAAGAATACCTCTGCGGAGTCGATGACAGAAGCACATGGCTATTGTCTCCAGGGAATTTTCTTGAAGCACAGGGGCACAGGTTTGTTCCAAACATGAAGGGTAGCCATGATGGAATTTTCAGTGGACTCTGTGTGTTACCTAGGTCTTTCCCAGCACAGTGACTGGGAACTATGCCTAGACAGTTGACTCCAAACATCTAGTCAGGAGGCATGCACCCAAACTGTGCTGGTTTTTTGGAGCCCCTGCTGTACATGTGTTCTCTACCTTAATCTGTGCTAAAGATTTACGTTTCTTTGTGTATTGAATATGAAGCATCTTGGAAAAGCCTCTTTGTACAAACACCCTAGTTCTCTTCATTTTTTTACACGCTTAAAAATCACTTTTAGATTTTTATCTTCTTCAGGTAGCATATGCATGTGTGTGCACATGTGTACACCCATATGCCTGTGTGAATGCTAGAGGAAGGCACCAAGTTTCTTCCTCAACCACTCCCTGCCCTATTCTTCCACACAGTGTCTCCTATTAGACCTGCAGGCAGTCAGAAGGTCCCTGTAATCCACAGAGTTGGTGTTACAGGTGTGTGTTATCACACTTGGCTTTTTACATGGCGACTGAGGATTCAAACTCAGGTCTTCATGTTTGTGCAGCAAATGTTCTTATCCATTGAGATATCTCTAGAGCCTCACAGCTATGATTATATTTTAATTTAAAACCATTATTACTATCATGGTTGCTAATTTTCAGACTTTAATCTACATATGTGCATCAGTAGCTAATGTAAAGGGATTCTTCTGTTCTTGTATATTTGCTTATTTCTAGTACATACAATTGCTTATATATAACAATATGATATTCTAGGTTCTAATATTTGCTTTTTAAAGTCATCATATATTTTGTGTTTCAAATTCTCTCCAGTTTGTCCACTTGAAACCCTTTCGTGTGATAAGCTAACTTCAAATTCTTGTATACCTCCTCAACCTTTTGAGGTTGAATCTCATACAGCCCAGGTTGACCTCACATTCATGGAGTGTCTAAGAACTACCTTTTAATATCTATGCCTCCATGCCTAGTTTATACGGTCCTGCGGATTGAACCCATGGCTTCAAGCATGCTAGGCAAACTCTCCACATACTGAGCTTAATGTCCTTAGCCCTTCTGTGTCAATTTTGATTACTAAATAGATATTAATTTTGAAAATTAATTAAAACTGATTGTGGGTTTATAGTCCAGTTTCAGTTTAGTAGCAAGCATTTAAACTAATTGGAAGAAAATAATTGCCAACAACAGAATCACAACACTCATGGAAAATGTTTACAATTGTCTGGAACTCTAGCTCTATGGGCTCCAGTGCCATCTTCTGCCCTCCATGGGCACTTGTACACATGTGCGAGCACACACACACACATAAAAAAAACAAAAACAAACTTAAGCTCTAGCAGAAGACTGGAGTTCAGTTCCCAAAACTACCTCTGAAAGCTCAAAAGTTTCTAAATCTCCATGTCTAGGGGATCAGATGCCCTCCTCTGCACTCCATGGGCACCCCCCACACACATGGCACCCCTCTACAGACACAAATACATACACACAAATAAAAATAAAGGCAAATCGTAAAACAGAATAAATTACATGTCTTGAAGTTGCCCACTGATGATGATGAGGACCAGAGCATAAACCAGGGGACATCCTGGCTGAAGCAATCTTCCCCTTCTCTGTCTGTGTCACATGGATGTGAGAGTGATAACAGTCCCAGGGAGACTGAACGGCTACTCCATATTTATCTCTAGGGAAACAGGGGCCTCATTTGATTTTCTCCTCATCTCTTCTGTGATGGTTCTCCCTGACCTGACTTTCCTGAAATATTATCTTACTTTCAGCTCTGTCTGACATGGAGATCATAGCCCAGTCAATTGTCTTTATTTTGGGTGGCCACGAAACTAGCAGCAACACCATTGTCTTTGCCCTGTATTTACTGGCCACTCACCCTGATATCCAGAAGAAACTGCAAGAGGAGATCGATGTGGCTCTGCCCAATAAGGTGAATGGATGGTGCTTGGAGGAGGAGGGAAAACGAGACACCAATCACCCTCAGTGGTGTGTGTGTGTGTGTGTGTGTGTGTGTGTGTGTGTGTGTGTGTGTGTATGTGGTGTGTCTGTATCCTAGATCTACACTGGGTATTTTTCTAAATTACTCTCCACTATGTTTTAAGACATGCTTTCTCACTGAACCTGGAGCACATCAATTTGTTAGGTAATCTGCCCAGTGATCACCAGGCAGGCCTTTACTCTGTGTCCCCCACCCCACTGCTGGGATTATAGATGTATGCAACTGTGCCTGACTTTATGAATGATGTGTATCTGACTCAGGCTTGCATAGTAGACACTTCACAAATTGAGACATCTTTAAGCCCCAAGTAATAGTTATTCTAACCACTTCTTAAAGGGCTGGATAGATGGCTCAATGATTAAGAACACTGGCTTCTCTATTAGGAGTTCCATCCAGGTTTTATTCCCAACCCCAACTGCAGATCTCAGCCATTTGTAATGCCAGTTACAAGGGATCTGACACCCTCTTTTGATTTGTGTGGGCCCTGCACTCATGTGATGCACAAAACATATATGTGGGCAAAACATATAAACACATAAAATAAAATAATTTAAAAACATTATAAAATGTTTTGTAATTGCCTAAGACCTTTTCAATGCTGAATTCAGCTTTGGAGCTACTGAGAACTCAACAGTATAAATCAGACCTATTGAAAGTTAATGTAAAATCCCAGCACATATTTTTTTCTTTCTTTCCAGGCATCTCCCAACTATGATAAACTGATGGAGATGGAGTACCTCGACATGGTGTTGAGTGAAACCCTCAGATTATACCCAATTTCTAACAGAATTTTACGGGCCTGTAAACAAGATGTTGAAATTGATGGTGTGTTTATTCCCAAAGGTTCCTTAGTGATGGTACCAATTTATACTCTTCACCATGACCCAGAGTACTGGCCAGAGCCTGAGGAATTCCACCCTGAAAGGTACCAGAATCCCCAGAGTGTGAACCCACCCTGAACCATGTTTGCCTGTATATGCTATGATGTCTCTTATGGGAAGATGATCTAAATGTGATTTTGCATCCATTTGCATTCTGTGATGGGAATGGCAGAGAAAAGGAAGGAAACAGAGGAGAGGGGAAGAGAGACTGGGAAGAAAATATGAGAATTTACATACAGAGTGTTTTTCTCCTCCAACCTCAAGTAGCAAATGACCATCTTAAGTGTGAGGCAGAAGCCCATTTTCCTTCAGTCTAATTGGCACATGCTTTTCAGAGATGAATCCAGCATTATCCTGAATGGACTTTTAGAGTTTAGAGATCTATCCTCCCTCTTTTCTTTTTATTCTTTGACAATTGCATGCGTGCATAATGTATTTTGGTCATTTTCACCTCACATTACCATGTCTCTTCTCCCATCCAAATGTAGGATCCCTACTTGTCCCCATCAAGTCTTCCTCCTGTTTTCATGTCTTCCTCTTTTCTTGTGGCTCCTGAGTTTAATTTAGGGTTGCTTGCACAAGAGTAGCAGATATAGGAGTTATTTACTGGAGAATGGACAACTCACCAGTAGCTACATCATTGAAGAGAAAGTTCCCCCTACCCCAGAAATGATGAATTGTCTGTCAACAGCTCTTTAGGGAGGTTGCACCTCATGAATTCCCTCCCCATCCATGACAGAGTGTATCAACATGGGTCCAGTCTTTTATAGGCAACCACATCTCCTGAGTGTGCAAGAGTACAATGGCTGTGTCATGTCCAGATGATAGTGTTTCACAGCACCCATTTCATTCCCTTGCTCTTACGTTATTCTGCCCCCTTTTCTGAGATGTTCTCTGAGCCTTGTTGGGAATGATATTGATGTCCCATTAATCACTGAGCACTCCACCATCACTATTTTTCAGCATTTTGACCAGTTATGAGTCTCGGTGTTAACTGTCTCCCACAGCAATCAGAAGCTTCTCTGATCAAGGCTGAGAGCAGCACTAATTTTTGTATATAAACATAAATATTTGGAAGACAGTTTGATACCATGTCCACTTAGCAAAACAACAGTACTATATTCACCCTTAGAGCCTATGACCTCCATAGCCATTAGATTTTGACCAGATTTGCAGTACCAGGCATTAATTCCCTTTGTAAATTGGAACTGCAATCTAACCAGACAGTGGTTGGTTACCCCTACCCCATAACACCACAATTACACTAGTGGACACAGAGGATAAATAGTCTGTCAAACAGCAGTTGTCTTATCTACCATCTGGAAACTCTTACAGGGCAAGGGAGATGGAAAGGACCTTTAGTGTACAATTTCTCACAGCCAAATACCTGGATGCTGAAGTTCAATGATCCTTTCCCAAAGTACCTGTATGTTACCAGTTAGATGTCTAAAGGCAAACACATGTATGCAGCTCTTATGTTTCCACCCTTTGTTGACTTATCATTACTGTGTGTCTCCAGGTTCAGCAAGGAGAACAAGGGCAGCATCAATCCTTATGTATACCTGCCCTTCGGTAACGGACCCAGGAACTGCCTTGGCATGAGGTTTGCTCTCATGACCATGAAACTTACTCTCACTAAAATACTGCAGAACTTCTCCTTCCAGCCTTGTAAAGAAACACAGGTGAGGGGAAAACTATCTCTGTAAATGATGTTTTGTGGGAGACAGTTTTTTTCAACTGAAGGTTCTGTGTATAAAAACAAATCTGCATGTTTGATGTTTGCTAATTTGTTTTATAGCCAAATGAGTTATTTGCATCTATGCAAGAGCTGAGGTGCTTTTGGTTCTGGGTCAATATAGAGCATAACTGTACCATTATGAAGAGTTAGTGCAGGCCAATATGACAGGATTACATGCATTGTGTTTGAAGTTCCAGTCATGTCCCATTGGAGATTCAATTTGTCATGTGCCATCAAGAGGTGCAGTGATCACGTCTTCATGTTTATTGAGTGGTGTGCTCTTCTTCAGGAACTCACAGAAGCCCCCTCTGACAGTCTAGTCAACCACTAGCTGTACAGTAACAACTCATATATGGGATCAGGGATGTTTGCCACATGGAAAAATGCTTGCCTAGCATGCACAAAGCCCTGGTTCTAATCCTCAGGACAGCATGATGTCCTGTGTAGCAGTGGTGATGCATAACTGGAATCCCTGCACTCAGTGGGTGGAGGCAAGACAGTCTGAAATTCAAGTAATTCATGGCCACTTAGTGAATTTTGAAGCCAGCATGGCCTACATGACATCCTGTATAAAAAACAAAAGTGGAAATTCATGATGCCTCATCCATTCCGAAATCCTAAAATAATTTACCTAGAGTGTGGCTTTAAGGGTTCATCTCTGACTTCCCATGTGATGCTAAGTTGAGTATCATTATTTTAAAACACAATTGCTGGGACTCAAGAGATGGCTCAGTGGTTAAGAGCACTAGCTGCTCTTACAAAGAACCTGAGTTCAGTTCCCAGCACTCACATGGTGACTCACACCAATTTGTACCTCCAGTCCCAGGGCCTCTGCTGTCCTTCTCTGACTTCTGTTGAGACTTCACACATGTGGTATATACACATGTGTAGGAAACACATTCCTATACATAAAATAAGAATAAAAAATCTTGAAAAGATTGCTTGTTATGATGAACTTCAAACTTGTGAGGCATCTTGATGGTTCTGCCTCACTTCTCAGGAGCTCTGCTCCAGAAAACAGGAACCTGTCATATTTCCACAAATCATGTATCCTTTCCTTGTATAAGAATTCCATGTATAAGAATATTCTGTTCTTATACTTCAAATTCTTGTTCATTTCCCAATGACTCTTCCTCTTGGGTTTATTTCGTCATTTCTTTATACTTTTTTTTTTGGCTACTGGAGGTTGTTTTTTTATCACCTATGCCAATACTTTGTAATTAATGCCTCCAGTTTAGTTGTTTTTTTTCTCTCAGTATTGAAGGATATCCCTGTCTTTTCTATATCACCTCATATTATTCTTTCCACAATCTCCAAAACTTTTTTTTGTGAAGAGTTTCTACATTGAAAGCCTTTGGTAAATGTTTTGAAGCATACCTTATAATTCTAATATTCTTCCATAAAAACACTGAGTTAATTTAAAAATTAATGGAACACTTGTGTATGTACTTTATGCACATCTTTTTATGCATTCAAGGAAAACACATATATATATTACTTAAATTTTAAAAGAAGTAGATGGTACATTTAGAGAGAGCATTTACATATTCCTGAACAACTTGTTCTGGTTTCATGCAAAGGAATGGGTAAAATTTATGGGACGTGTATATTTAGAATGTGTCTTCTCTTTGTCAATTAGTTTTATGTCTGGATGAATAGAGGAATGACAATGTTTATTCTGTGATTTCTGATTGTATGGCAGTTGTATGGCTTTACCTTCATACAACCTCACTTAGGTTAGTATTTTCTCATGAAAGCATTTAAATCATAAGCATAAGGATTTAGATAGACAAAGCAAAGTTCATATTTTGAGAGCCAATGGCATACCTGTCATGTGACAGATTGTCTGGCAAGTTCCACTCATTTTAAATTTGACAATTCCCTATCTCCATGACAGCTTTGTTCCCCTCCTTTCTCCTCTGACCAGAAGATTACTTGGTTGGAGGCTTTCCCCCTCCATCACTGAGTAGCATGAGCCTAAAACATCATTAAAAACACTGTAGGACTCAAAATTCTTCATTCAACCCATCTGTGAAAGCCAAGAATAGATGCTGGAAAAGCAAGCAAATATCTATCCTCCTAAAGACTTGCCCTGAATAGGCTCAACTGTACTGGTGACATATGATCTAGGAGCTGAGGGCTGTTCACAGAGGTTAAATTCCCCCACTCAGTGTTCAACTTGCAAGTTTCATCAAAACAAAAATTACTTTTCAGAGCTTAAACAAGACATTATGACATATTAACTAAGAATCAGGCTCAAGTATGTTAAACTCACTGGGCTTAGTGGTGCATGCATTTAATTAATACCAGTACTCAGGAGGCAGAAGCAGTTGGATCTCTGTGAGTTCAAGTCCAGTCTGGTCTACAGAGTGAGTTGCAGAACAGCCACAACTACAGAGTGAGACCCTGTTTTGAAAACACAACAAAACAAAACAAAACAAAACAAAACAAAAAACAAAACAAAACAAAACAAAACAGAAACTAAACCCATCTGTTTTACTCTTAGCACAGAACAGAAATAACATAAACCAACATGACTTCATCTCAGGCCCTGTATACAGTAGAGTCTCAGCAAATATTTTACCTTATCCAAATTTGGAAGCATGCTTTCAACATCTAATTGACACAGCTTGGAGAAAAAGGTAGTCAAAGCACATGACCTTAAATAAAGCTCATATGTATCTGCAAAGCATCATCATCCTGGAAGGTTTTTTACATTTCTTTAGGGGTTGTTGTTGGTTCACTCTTTGATTCCCAATATTTTTTTCCACTGTTACAGATACCTATGAAATTAGACAGACAACTACTTCTTCAACCGGAGAAACCCATTGTTCTACAGGTTGTACCACGGGATGCAATCATAACTGGAGTCTTTCCCTCAAAGATTTCCACTGTGTTCTTCAAGAAGGTGATATGTAAGAACACTGGAATCTTTAATTTACTTCATGAATGAATCCCAGATGAAGATAAGGCTTAATTGACTGGCCTTGATGCATGGTTAAGGATCCAGTACATCCATTCAGCTTTCTCAGTGTCAATACAGAGTACCATAGAATGTAAAGGAATTGACTAAATCAGTTGACAGAATGAGAAATTCACCTTCTCTGGTCCTCATGGGACCATCTTGACCCACATCTGGTTGTCTCCATCAATTTCCTTTAAGCTCTTTGGAGAGTAACCATGGCTCTGTAATTTGATCAGTAAGTTTTTAATGAAAATGTGAACTGTTGTAACAACTCTAGTTGTAAAATTGGTATCCTGTATTTTAGCTCCAATATTCTACAATATTGTTACACTGAAAATATCAATTAACATCTCTTTAAAAAACCCAACAAAATGTATTTTTACATTCTATGAGAGCTTCATACAATGTATTTTGATCATATTAATTCCTCTCCTCTAACTCCTCCCAGATCTTTCCATAACATGAATCTTAATAGGTCTTATTAATAAAAAACTTAGACCCAGAAATTGGAGTGAAAAGCTGAGGGAGCAGAGAGAAGCCAGCCACATTCTTACTTACTTAGAGATCCTCCACCAAAGAGACCTACTTCCTGTATATGCACGCCTATACACCTTTCTGTTCTACCATCTCATTTCCTCTCCACGCATCTGACTTCCTTAGGTTGGAATTTTCCTTCTAGTGCTTTCTGTAGGGATGGATTTGTGGATAGGTATTGTTAAATCTGGTTTTGTCTTGGAATGCCTTGTTCACTCTGTCTATGGTGATTGAAAGTTTTGCTGGGTACATTAGTCTAGGCCGGCATCCATGGTCTCTTAGTGTCTGCATTACATCTGTCCAGGATCTTCTGACTTTCAGGGTTTCCATTGAGAAGTTGGGTGTTATTCTGATGGGTTTGCCTTTATAAGTCACTTGGCCTTTTTCCTTTGCTGTTCTTAATATACTTTCTTTATTTTATATGTTTAGTCGTTTAATTATTATGTGGCGAGGGGACTTTTTTTTGGGGGGGGGACTAGTCTATATGGTGTTCTATAAGCTTCTCGTATCTTCATAGGTATTTATTCTTTAATTTGGGAAAGTTTACTTCCATGATTTTGTTGAATATATTTTCTGTGCCTTTGAGTTGGTATTCTTCTCCTTCTTCTATCCCTATTATTCTTAGGTTTGGCCTCTTCATGGTGTCCCAGATTTCTTGGACATTTTGTGTTATGACTTTTTTGGCTTTGGTGTTTTCTTTGACTGACGAATCTATTTCCTCAATTGTATCCTCTATGCCAAAGATTCCCTCTTCCATGTCTTCTGTTCTGTTCTTTATGCTTGCATCTGTAGTTCCTGTTTGTTTACTCAGATTTTCTACTTCCAGCATTTCCTTGGTTTCTGTCTTCTTCACTGTTTTTATTTCAATTTTCAGGTCTTGAACTGTTTTCTTTACATGTTTAATTGGTTTCTAATGGTTTTCTTGGCCCTTTTTTTTTTTTTTGGTTTTTTGAGACAGTGTTTCCCTGTGTAGCTTTGCGCCTTTCCTGGAACTCACTTGGTAGCCCAGGCTGGCCTCAAACTTACAGAGATCCACCTGGCTCTCCCTCCTAAGTGCTGAGATTAAAGGCATGCGCCACCACCGCCCAGCTTTTCTTGACTTTCTTTAAGGGATTTATTCATTTCTTCCAATTTTTGTTTTCTTTTTCTTAATTTCTTTAAGGGAATTTTTCATTTCCTCTTTAAAGGCCTCCATCATCTCCATAAAGTTATTTTTAAGGTTGCTTTCTTCTCCTTCTCCTCCTCCTCCTTCTTCTTCCTCCTTCTAACTCCTCCTCCTCTTTCTTTCTTTCTTTCTTTCTTTCTTTCTTTCTTTCTTTCTTTCTTTCTTTCTTTCTTTCTTTCTTTCTTTCTTTCTCCTTTCTTCTTCTTCCTTCTTCCTTCTTCTTCTTCTTCTTCTTCTTCTTCTTCTTCTTCTTCTTCTTCTTCTTCTTCTTCTTCTTCTTCTTCCTCCTCCTCCTCCTCCTCCTCCTCCTCCTCCTCCCCCCTCCTCCTCTTCCTCCTCCATCCCCTTTCTTCTTCTTCCTCCTTCTCCCTTCTTCTTTCTTTTTCTTTCTCCTTCTCTCTTCTTCTTCCTCCTTCTCCTCCTCCTCCTTTTTCTTCCTCCTTCTGTCTTCTCTCTCCTCCTCCTTCTTTCTCCTTCTCTCTCCTTCTTTTTCTTCTTTCTCCTTCTCTCTTTTTTCTTCCTCCTCCTCCTCTTCTTCTCCTTTCTTCTTCTCCTCCTCCTCTTCTTCTCCTCCTCCTCCTTCTCCTCCTCCCCCTTCTTCTTCTCCTTTCTCCTTCTGTCTTCTTCTCTCTTCTCTCTTCTTCTTCTTCTTCTTCTTCTTCTTCTTCTTCTTCTTCTTCTTC
>CABHPR010157918.1:25804-54742 GCA_902168415.1 Peromyscus melanophrys | reverse complement strand
ACTTCCCAGAATTCTCTCCTCCTTGTCCCGCCTATACTTCTTCCTGCCTGACCACTGGCCAATCAGTGTTTTATTCATTGACCAATAAGCAACATGTTTGACATACAGACCATCCCACAGCACTTCCCCTTTTCTTTTTTTTTCAAAAAGGAAGATTTTAACATTAACATAGTAAAATTACATATAATTTGGGAATTTGGGCATAGCTTCTCTTACTACTTCCTGCTGGAGGGGGGCGCTGTATCTTATGGGGACACAAAGAAAATTTTAGGATTATGGAGTAGTCCATGAGGCTGTATTGTCTGAGCCAGTTGCCTTCAAACGGTTCTGGATGTTGGATCATCTGGGCCATGGTGTCATCAGAGACCTTTCAGGGGGTCTTGGCTGGTCAAACCTGATGTATCTTAATCTGGAACAAATCCATAGTCTCTGGCTTTCTGTGGAAACAAAAGCAGAGCTTCCTTTCCAAAGCAACATACCCTTACATCCAAAATTTGAAGTCAAGGTACCTTTAAAATATACATTTTGGCATAACTCAACAGCTTTTGCAATCAAATGTTTTTCTTCAGTTACAAATATCAAAGAGAACATAATCCAGATTCTCTGTGTGGTAGCCATCTTTATGTGGCTTATTTTTTATATTATCTTGAGCCTATTCCTTTAAACTGCAGCATTCCAAGACTGAAACGGCGCTGTGGCTGCTGGCTCCGCCCACCTCAGCTTCCCAACATGGCGGTGATAATTTTACCACCAGCTCTGGGAGCCTTCGTGGGTCTATGCTTCTATCAAAGCAGCGTGTAGCCCAGAAACCTCTTTTTTTGTTTTGTACTAGCAAAGGCTAAATCCACCACACAGTTTAATGCGCCACTGGCAGACGCCTCATTCCCGCCATACTGCAGGTCGAGCGCGCAAGCCAGGAACCCGCCATAGTGACTCAAACACGCAGGCTGCCACTAACTTGAGAGAGACAACTAGGAACTGTTTTTAGCTCCGTTTTAGTATCTTTTTTTCTCAGGTTTTAAGTGGAAATTCCTGCCCTACGTTCTGGCGCCATTTGTAGCTAGAGTTTTCCTGCCTGGCCCACAGTCAGGACAAATCAATCTCACCTGCCAGTCCCACAGCCGCTCAGACCCAACCAAGTAAACACAGAGACTTATATTGCTTACAAACTGTATGGCCGTGGCAGGCTTCTTGCTAACTGTCCTTATTTCTTAAATTAATCCATTTCTATAAATCTATACCTTGCCACATGGCTTGTGGCTTACCTGCATCTTCACATGCTGTTTGTCATGGTGGCGGCTGGCAGTGTCTCCTCAGCCTTCTACTTCCCAGAATTCTCTCCTCCTATACTTCTTCCTGCCTGACCACTGGCCAATCAGTGTTTTATTCATTGACCAATAAGCAACATGTTTGACATACAGACCATCCCACAGCACATATGCCCAAAGGACTCTAAACCCCACTACAAAGATCCCTGCTTGGACATGCTCATTGCTGCTCTACCTACAATAGCCAGGAAATGGAAACAGCCTAGATGTCCATCAACTTATGAATGGACAATGAATATGTGGTGCACTTATTTACACAATGGAATATTATCCAGTTGTAAAAAAAAAAAGTCGAATTATGACATCTGCAGGTAAATGGATGAAACTGGGAAATGTTATGCTAAGTGAGCAACCTAGAAAGACAGACATCGCCTGTTCTTCCTCATATAAGTAAGCTAGCCTTGAATCTTTATATATGTTTAGATTGGAGTGCCTCCAGAAGTCAGGAGAGTAATAAAGCACTGAGGGGGAATTTCAGGGGAAGGGGAGATAAGACAGGAGGCATGAAGGGGAGTAGGAAATAATGGAGCAAGAAAGATTAAGTGGGGTGGGGGATGGGAGGGCAGACTAGAGAAGTGAGCGTGGTAAGGAATAGAGATCTCTGTATGCTGGGCAGTGGTGGCGCACACCTTTAATCCCAGTGCTCGGGAGGCAGATGCAGGCAGATCTCTGTGAGTTCAAGGCCAGCGTGGTCTACAGAAGGAGTTCCAAGGACAGCCAGGGCTACACAGAGAAATGCTGTCTGGAAAAACAAAATAAAACAACAACAACAAGAACAAAAGACCTCTGTAAGCTCATATGCAGAACTACGACTGCAGGAGCATCTTAAAACCTATCATACATGTACAGTTTAAATGGAATTAACTTCTGATGGGTAGGGGACAACACCACAGGCTATTAAATAAGAGGCCCGAGGCTAGGGCTGGGCTCCCTCTTTTGGACTTGTTGGTTGGTGGAGTCTCATAGACCCCTAAACATTACAGGTTATTGCTATTTCCCTTAGTTACCCTCCAGAACTAGGCCCTATTGCTAAAGACACTGCATACTTGAGTCATGGGATACTGGGGAATCAAGCTGGTACTGGCCAGGAATGTTGTCCCAACTGGCTAGCTTCTTTCATAGTACTGGAAAGATCTATGTACCCTGCCAGGGGGGAAAAAGTAATCTTATCTACCTGTGAGCCCCGCAAGGTATAATAACAGGTTCGGAAAGATGTACCCATGTGCAGTAACCGCATGAGTGTTATGGGAATAGTTAACCACTTTCTGATTGAATTTAAGGCCCTCTCCAGAAGACAGGGCTCATGTCTGGCACCGTTAACAAGGCCAAGAATCCATGGCTTGGTAGACACAGGCCCCAGGGGAGAACCCATTACTATTATTCTACTAAATGGACATAGCGTCACACTGCCTTCTAAAAACCTCCAGGTTTGTGCAGGTCTCAACCCTCATCAGAGAAGCTTCTCTTTGCAGCAGGTGGCAATGGACACAGAGACCACAACTTGTCAGCAAGGAGGGAATAAGAGACTGGAGGGTGCTCAGCCATAAATGGGACATCTGTGTTACACACGACCCCTTGTAAGCGTTGGGCATCATCTCAGAAGAGAGGGCAGAAAGGCAGAGCCAGAGGCGGTGGACAACGATAGTGAAACTGTTTTCGAGACACAACAGGACAGGTGCACGTATAAATTCATAGCTGTTAGGACAGCAAGCTGTAAGCCCTGGGCAATCGCAAGCTAGACACAATTCCAACGTGGAGGGCAGAGGTGGTCACGAAGCCCCACCCCTAGCTGAGGAGCGACAGGTGGTTGCTAGGAGATGACAGTCAGCTTCTGTCAAGAATCCTGCTCCGAGAGGCTACCCATGATCAAGCAGATGGCCCTACATCCATGCACATCCTAGCAGCATGTTGTGTGACCAGGCTTTTCCTGGGCAGACCCGATACATGAGACTACTCACCCCAGGTAGGGAGCCCACAACAGACCAAAGTACAGATACCACCAAAGTCCAACTATTGGGGTTACTTATAGGAACATGGGTGTGGTGGCTTGAATGAGAATGACCCCCATAGGCTCATAGATTTGAATATTTGTGAAGGGACTCTGGCCAGCTTGAGTGTGGTGAACATGGCTCAGACAGGCCTTGCCCTTCCCCCATTCCCTCTGCCTTGCTAGAAACCATTAGATTGCATTCCTAAAGCTAGCCACCAAGGTCTGTTCCCTTATCTGGCCAATCCCTCCTCCTGAGGCTGAAAACCAAGGTCCAGCTATCAAGGTATTGAAGTCCAGCAATCAAAAACCCCCTTTGGTTCACCTAATTAACATGCCCAATCAAAATATACCACTGTATCACAGCCCATTCTAACAAAGACCTCCCCTTTTTCTCTTCTTAAAAATTACACCTGCAAGGTCATTTGCTGCTCTTTTTCTGCCCGAGTCAGAAAGCAGCCACTTGTAACTTTTCTTCCCTGCTTAATAAAGGATCTCTCTGTGAGAACAGGTGTTTGTGTGTGGTTGTGCCTAACCCAGGGCCTGGGAGGGATCCCCCACTGTGGCACTATTTGAAAGGATTAGGAGGTGTGGCCTTATTGGAGGAAGTGTGTCACTGGAGGTGGGCTTTGAGGTTTCAAATGCCCAAGCCAGGTCCAGTGGCTCTCTCTCTTCCTGCTGCCTGCGAATCTAGAACTCTCAGCTCCTTCTCCAGCACCATGTCTGTCTGCATGCTTCCATGTGCCCCATCATGATAATGGACTAAAACCTCTGAAACTGTACGTAAGCCTAAATTAAATGCTTTGAGTTTCTGTGGTCATGGAGTCTATTCACAGAAGTAGAACACAGACTAAGGAAATGGGTGAGGGGCTACTTACAGGAGCAGAAATGACTCAGTGACGGTTGTATCACCCAAGCCCACCCCAGCATGGGTGACAGCTCACAAAGCTGGGAACCTGGAGCTCACTGCACAGCCTGCAGGCAGCTCAGCAGGTGCCAACCTCTTCCAGGCAGTGAAGCTGGTTTCTGCTTCTTCCAGGCAGCTGGCCGGGTCTCAGAGCCTTCTTTGCAGCTCTGATTGTCTGAGAATCTACTTTGCAGTTCTGAGGCACCAACAGGGCCTCTCAGCTTTGATTGTTTACTCTGGTAAGGAGGGGCCTAGTGAATCTAGTCAGTTTCAGGGACTTCCCGAAGCTATTTTGAGTTGTTTACCTTCCTGCTTAAGGAGCTTCCCTGCAGGATGCAATGTTTTAATCTCTGAGGAAGCTGTTACACACCACAGCACTAAGTGGGTTCAGTGCGTTAAAAATCTTCATAAATTGGGAGGGAATAGGGCAGGAATTGGAGGAGAGGGAATGGAGGGTGGACTTGGTCAAAACACAGTATTATACACATGTCTGAAAAATTCAAACAATAAGAAAGAATAAAAAATAAAAAAATTATTGACCATTATTTTTTTTTCCTTAGGGCAATTTCAGGCACTTCCTATGTCCAAGAAGTCATTGCTAATATTGCATTCCAATAGCTTGTGAAATTATGGCTGTCAGTCTATAAAGATGCTTTGTATTTCAACCCTCTCTTCAAAGCCCTATAATATGGCAGTAATGTAACAAGTGGCAGAATTTATTAAACTATGGAGACAGAGCCCTTCTCCCTGGTGCCTGCCCAAAGCTGAGCGAAGCTAGATGGTCCTGATGGAACCATGTTGGGAACCAAAGCTGCACACATTTCCATACCTGTATCCATCACAGAACATTATTTTTTTTTCTTTATAAACACTTATAAATGTATCCGGAAATGCAGGATGTTATTTGCTTTATTCAACTGGGAGGCAGATGCAAGTTCTAGACTCGACCACCTCAAGGCTGACAAGAGGCTGGTTGGCCAGCTCAGACCCCTACCCGCTGCCAGACTTCAGGCTCTCAGGAGATGAGAGAGCCCATCTGTCTGCCCAGCAGGGCTCTGTAATATGATCAGCAATCACCTTGTATCCCCTCTCTAACACGGTTCTGTAGTGGCTGTTGGATGCAAAAGAATCTTAAAAGCGCAGAGTCTGGAGAGAGGGGACTTCGGGCTGCAAAGAACAGCAAAATGAAATGACATGGCTTTTGTGTGTGTGCGTGTGTGTGTGTGTGTGTGTGTGTGTGTGTGTGTGTGTGTGTGTTCTCCTGGGAAGGATATTTGCCCCATTCCAGAATAACAGCATCACCATCCTTCAGGTACACTGGGATGTGCCAGTCCAGTCCCAGGTCAAGAAGCCAACAATTTCTGCTATAATGTGGTTAAAGGGGATTCATTGTCAGGGGCAGAGCCTGTTCTTTTTTTGTGACAAATGTCTGAGCTGTTGGATTGGATGGAGCATCTTCTCCAGAACTCAGTCCATCATGCAATTAGCAATCAGTGCCACAAAATCACATACATAGGATACCCCATGAAATATGCTTCACAGAGCACCCCAAACCTTAAAGGACTCCCCCCAAGTCATGTGGGGTAGGGTAGCACAGGTGACAGAGGGGACTCAATTTTCCAGTCCAACCTGTTACCCTAAGGACCACGCCTTCTCAAGTCTGTGCATCACACTGGTACTCCATCAGTACTCTTTGGGCCTTGGGTACAAAAGACCTGACTGCATTTCCAGTTTAATCACTCGCCAACTACAGGACACTGGGCCATTATTTCATTGACTATATTCTCATCTTTAAAGCAGATACAGTCACACTGTGACCAAGGACCTGTGAGACTAAATGAAATAATACGATAGGTGTGTGACACAGAGTAGGGACTTACCGTGTATGTGTGTAAACATGTGCACAGCTTAGTACCTACTCAATTCACACAGAGTAAGACAGTGCCTCCACTTTCATCCTCAAATTAACCTATTCCAACTTATAATGTCCACAGTATACGTTCAGAAGACACAGCAAATTGGATCATGACTTCATGTGTCTCTTCAAGGCACTCTCAAAAAGTCCTTTGATTCATCTCTGCTCAGCTTCCTGTGTTAGGGCTCACTCCAGCTGCTCAGGAGAAGTGGATGTTCACAGCTCCTGAGGACATCTTGTCACAGCTGAAGATAGGAACCCAGAGAAGTGGCTGCAGATAAATGGGTTAGTAAATGTGATATGAAGGCAATTGTGGGGGCTTCTCCCCTGAATATCAGGGATCAATAGAGCCTTACCCCATTCCCTATCACATTGCTGACATGTGCCCATTTCTGGAAGACATCTGTGGCACTTTGGATGAGATATTCCCCACCTCCATAGTCTCAGGCACTTGAGTACTTAGCCCCCTTGGTGCTGCTGCTTGGGTAGACTGAGGAGGTGTGGCCTTGCTGGACGTATGTCACTGGGGACAGAAGCTGAGGTTGAAAGCCATGTGCTAATCCCAGGTTGCTTTTTCAGCATCTTAAATGAAGACACAGAGAGACAGGTGTAGTGACACAGAGTGGCAGCTCACCTGGACAGGGCAAGAACCCCCAGCAAGAAAGTCACCTCGACAGAGTCAGTGGAGGCCTCGTTAGAACCAGTGATCACGACCTCCTGGACAAGAGGGTCAGAGGAGAGACAGGAAGAGCCCAGACCAGCACACAGGGGTCACGGAGGGATGGATCTCCTCCCTGCCTTTCTTCCGGAATTGAGAAACAGGAACCGTGAAGGGCAGGGAGATTTCCCACACCAGACTGCACTGTGAGGGGTCTCCAAGACCAGCCAGGGGACAGCTCAGGGTTCTCAGGTGTCTGCAGGTACCTGAGAGCCCTCTGAGCATGAGTTAGCGCTGGAGACTGTGAAGCATATCCAATGCCCTCCGCCAACACAAAAACCTGCAAAGGTGTGGGAAGTCTAAATGAGGCATAGAGAGAGCACGCCCGCTTTTTAGGCTGGGATGCGGTCGCAGGCTGGTGATGTAATTAAGGACATAATCCTTACAGCCAGTGCTCTGAGCTGCTGAGCCACCTCTCCAGCCCCAGCTTTCCAGATTCTGTGCAACTTTGGGCCCTTCTGCAGAAGTAAAACTTTGCTGAGATATCCTGGACTGTGTGGCCATTTTTGGAGGAGATCGCAGATCCATTCCTAACAAGGGGAACAGTATTGAGGGCCCTACACAGCGTATGTGTCAGTTTCCTATTCCTACAGGAAAAGACAAAAAACAAAACAAAACACCCCCCTAAAACCTGTGGCTGAGTCTGGGCCTCAGCCTAAAAAGCATGGCATTTATTTCCTTGACTATAGAGAGAAGGAATCCTCTAAGGATGACAAAGCATGTCTCATAAGTGATTCTTGGTAGCACAGCCTTTTCCACTCAAAGAGACAGCAAAAGCCTCTTGCTCTTTGACCCCCGGGGAGATTGAGCCTGTTGTACAGGGCAATAAAAGTAAATCACCAGATCATTAGCATGTCTATAGGAGAGACACAGTGCCTTGCTGGCCTGTAGGTCGGCTCATAACAATGACAGTCATTAAAATGGGCTGGAGAGGTGCCTCAGCTGCTAAAGCTGCTTGCTACTGTCAAGAAGACACAAGTTCTGTTCTTAGCACCCACATCAGGAATAGCATACTTCCTTTTGGGCCACCAACCAGCTCCCAAATCATGACATGGAGACGTTTTATTAGTTATGAATGTTCAGCTTTATCTTAGCTCTTGTTAAATCTGTTTCTCTTTATCTACGTTTTGTCTTTGGGCTTTTTACCTTTCTACCATTCTATATATCTTACTTCCCTGTTTCCTCCATGTCTGGTTGGTGGCTGCCTGGCTTCTGGCCCTGGGCTGTCCCTCTCTTTCTCTCTCTTTTTCTTCTTCTTCTCTTGAGCCTAGATTCCTCCTACTTATTCTCTCTGTCCACCAGCCCCGCCTAGCCCTCTTCTGCCTAGCTATTGGCCATTCAGCTTTTTATTAGACCAATCAGGGGCCTTAGGTAGGCGAAGTGAAACAGCAACACATCTTTACATAATTCAGCAAATGCAGCATAAACAACTGTAACACATCTTTACACAGTTAAAGTAATATTCCGCAACAATCAGGTGGCTCACAGCAGCCTCCAACTCCAGCTGCAGGGCATCTGTGCCACCTCTCTCCCCACAACGGAAGCTTCCAGTAAGTTTCCACGGATGATTTTGAACATCTTTAGTTTTGTTTATGCCTCCTACACCCCCCTTCTGACCTAGTCTCCCGTTCCCACCCCCACTTACCCTCTTCCCCTATTATTACATTCCCCCTTCACAACACCTGTGTTTTACTATTCTCCCTCCCTTAAACCCTCCCCCAATTCAGCCTCTTTCTCGTTTCTATTGAAAGGACCAAGCAGATGCCATAACAGGCTGCTCAGTCTCCTCTCAGAGATCAGGCCTCAGTTTCCATTTCCTGAGACTTGAGCAGCAGTTTCTGGGAGGGCCATGAACAAAAGACATAGTCCTTGCAGTAGCTCCCTTTCTGCACGTACTCTGACTGCTCAAGGTTCAGCCAGTTGTTTACTGTCTAGGACCCCTCACCAACTTAGAGCTATGTGCATGGGTCAGTGTGAACATGCTAGGCCAGCCAGCCTCCATGGCAGCTCAAGGACAAAGCCTGGGACTTGTGCTGGACAGCCCCCAAAAAGATAATTGTAAACCCCAACCAGTAAATTCAAAGGTTACATACTCTCACTCAATTAAAAGAGAACAGAGACCTTCAAAAATAAAAATAAACCAATCCAAGTTGCACCCATGCCAAACCCCCAACCCCTCAACCGCTCTGAAGGGCTTGCGGTTTTTGCTTTCAAATAGCTAGCCTCACAAAGAAAGAGCAACTCCTCCCTGCCTCACTGTATTGGGTGTAGGAACGAGTTCCCTGTCTAGGCTTGTATCTATAGAATAAACCTTGCTGTTGCATTCTGGACATCCTTGGTCTTCAGTGGTCTCTTTGGGGTCGCAATCTGGGCAGAACACTATAGGTACTTCAATTTAAACACAGAAATCTACAGATTCGAAGCTAAGATACAAGTATGAGAAAGAACACGTAGTATTTGTCTTTCTGTGTTACCTCCTGCTGAATGATTGTGGGGTTTGTTGTTGTTGTTGTTTTGTTTGTTTATTTTTTCCAGTTCTATCCATTTACCTGCAAATTTCACAGAATCATTTTTTCAGTTGAATAAAATTCTGTTGTGTATACATGCTATATTTTTCTTATGCATTCTGTGGTGCCCAGATCCACTGAAGATGAGCTTACTGGAATGCAAAAGCAAGGCTTTAATACAAGCCTAGGCAGGGACCCTCGTCAAGCCATCCTGCACAGTTGAGGCTGGAGGAGATGCCCACCCCTCTGCAAGCTCAGTTTTTAAAGGCAAAAACCACAAGGTTACATCAGTTAGGGGTGCTGGGAGGGTACAATTCTGATTGGCTCACTTCTAGGGACTTTCCAGAAACCTTATCTTCATCTTACTGCTTGGTGGGTGGTTGTTTATCAGCATTTCTCATTGGCTGCCTGCGGGTTGGGACATTCCATGGTTAACCAGTCACTACCAGATGATTAACCTGATATCAGCAGTTCTGAGAATTCAAAACTCAGGCCTGTTTCAGACTGGGGTTAGAGGGTTGCTTAAAATGGAGGTGCTTTGGTTCTTCATATTCAACAGTTGATTGGATGTCTAGGCTGTTTCCATTTCTGGCTAGTTTGAACTGAGCAGCAATAAACATGGAGGAGCTTTGCAGTAGGAAATACATCCTTTGAGTATACACCCAAGAGTGGTATCGCTGAGTCATGTGATAGAACTATTTATAGCTTTTGGGGGCCCCCATACTGATTTGCACAGTAGTTGCACCAGTTTACATGGCACCCACAATGACTACGGGCTCCTCTTCCACCACAGCCTCGCCAGCATTTGCTTTCTTCATCTTAGCCATTCTGACTGGGGTAAGATGAAATCTCAAAGTAGTTTTAATTTGTGTTTCTCTGATAGCTAAGGATATCAAACACTTTTAAAATTATCATCAGCCTTTTATATATCTTCTTTTGAGACCTCTATTCAGTCCTCTGCCCCAATCTTTAACTGGGATGTTTTATTGGTGTTTAGTTTTTTAGTCTTTTTTTTTTTTTTGGTGTTGTTCTTTGTATATTATAGACACTAACCTTTTGTCACATGTTGTGGTGATTTGAAAGAAAATGGCCCCCAAAGGTAGCACTGTTAGGAGGTGTGGCCTTGTGGGAGGAAGTGTGTCACTGTGGAAGTGGGCTTTGCGGTCTCATATATGCTCAAGTCACGCCCAGTATCTCAGTTTACTTCCTGTTGCCTTTGTAGACGTAGAATCCTCAGCTCCTTCTGCAGTAACACGTCTGTTTGCCCAATACTCCCAGCCGCCATGCTCCCTGCCATGATGATAATGGACTAAACCTCAGAAACTGTAAGCCACCACCTCAGCGAAATGTTTTCCTTGATAAGAGTTGCCGTGGTCATGGTGTCTCTTCACAGCAATAGAAACCCCAACTGAGACACATGAGTAGATGGCAAAGGTTTTTTTCCCCATTCTGTAGGCTGCCTCTTTACCTGAGTGATGGTTCCCTTTGCTGTATAGAAGCTTTTTAGTTTCATACTAATTCATTTTTGTTGATTGCTGGTCTTGTTTCCTGTCCTACTGGAGTCCTTTCCAGAGCTTGTAAATTGAAGTGTACACTCTACTTTTTCCTCCCACAGATTCAGGGCCTGTGTTGGTCTACCTGATCCGCCTGGAGTTGAGTTTTGTGCCACTGAGAGATAAGGATCCAGTTTCATCCTCTCGAGTGTTGATGTCTGTTTCCCCAGCACTTGCTGAAGATTCTGTCTTTTCTCCAATGTGGATTTTTAGCATCTCTGTCAGAAATCAGGGGGTTGCTGTGACCCTGAGCTACTACCATCTGAAGAGTGTGTGCAGGACTATGTGTGCCTTCCATAACTAGCACCCCTAGATCCCCACACTCCACACCCCTCAGTCCCCAAAACCCATGTCACAACTATCTGAAGGCCTGAGCTTGGAGCCATGTGAGTGTCCTATAGCAAGACCCTGCTAGTTCTGTGGAGGGTTCCTTCCTGTATTCAGAAGCTGCATCTAGTCCTAGCTCAGGAGGAACCATTTTTGGTACCCAAATCACACATCCACACATAATCACCCCAGGACTGCCTTGAGCACCATCCCATTGATCCTAAAATGTTGAGTTGGAGAGATCCAACTGTATGCGAGAGGGCACAGTAAAAAAACAAAACAAAACAAAACAAAACAAAACAAAACAAAACAAAACAAAAAAACCCTAAAAAAACTGCTAACATGACCACTCCACGATATGGTTAAAGTTTTTATTGTAGATATGAGCAAGAAAGCAGCCAGAGGCATCTGGAAGGGTCCAGAGCAGAAAGAAGCAGAAACAGACTGGACATGGCCAGGGCTAGGGAACCAGGAGAGTGGGAGAGGATAGTGGAGACAGCAAGAGACAGAGAATAGAGCATAGCAGGTGTGATTGTACATGGAATAGTTAGATCATGTGAGGCAAAATTATGACATGGTTATTGTTTTCATTTGGATTTTTGTTTGTTTTTTGAGACAGGGTCTTGGAACTCATTCTATAGACCAGGCTGGCCTCGAACTCACAGAGATCCTTCTGCCTCAGCCTCCTGAGTACTGGGATTAAAGGCGTGCACCACCACTGCCTGGCTTCATTTGGAAATTAATCATGACATAAGGAGATATGATTGTATGACAAGTTGACTAAACCCCAAATGATTGGGCATACCTGTGTGGGATTTTTTTTCTTAACTAAATCATTTGGGGTGGGAAAACCCATTTCTTTTTTTTTTCGATTAATTGATCGATATTGGTTGATCGATCAGTCATTGATTCGTTCGATCATGACGTCATCCGCTCATCAGATGCACTCGCGGGAACTGAACCCGCCACCTCTGCCACCACAGGCCGGGCGCCTAACCTCTGAGCCACCTCTGCGGCTCGCTGGAAAACCCATTTCTAATCTGCATCTTTGAGGTGGAAAGATCCATCTTTAATCTTTACCACACCTTCTGCTGGAAGCCTATGTAAGGACATGGAAGAAGAAGCTTTGCTCTTTGCCTGCTTGCTTTCACTCTTGCTAACAAGTCCTATCCTTCACTGGCATTAGAACTCACTTCTTCCAGATTTCAGTGTGCACGGAAGATCAATGAGACATCCAGTCTCATGAACTGAAAAACTACTGGGTTCTTGGACCTCCCATTTATAGGCAGCTGTCATGGGATTAGCTGGACCACAGCCTGTAAGTCACTCTGATAAATCCCCTATAAGTTCTGTTTCTCTAGAGAGCCCTGGCTCATCAGGATGGAGTAAGCGAATAAGAGAGAGAGAGTAAGTTAACGTAAAGGAGTCAATAACGAGAATAGCTGGGTTAGGGGAAAGCCTAGCTGCTGTAAAGAGAACAAATGGCTGCTGTGGATATCACTCTGTATAAATAAAATGCTGATTGGCCAGTAGCCAGGAAGTAGAGGCGGGGCAAGCAGAGAAGAGAATTTTGGGAAGTGGAAGGCTGAGGCAGAGAGATGCTGCCAGCTGCCATGATGAGAAACAACATGTTAAGATACTGGTAAGCCACGAGCTATGTGGCACCTTATAGATTAATAGAAATGGGTTAATTTAAGATATAAGAACTAGATAACAAGAAGCCTGCCACAGCCATACAGTTTGTTGTAGCTAGAGTTTTCCTGCCTGGCCCACAGTCAGGACAAATCTCTCTCACCTGCCAGTCTCACAGCCGCTCAGACCCAACCAAGTAAACACAGAGACTTATATTGCTTACAAACTGTATGGCCGTGGCAGGCTTCTTGTTAACTGTTCTTATATCTTAAATTAATCCATTTCTATAAATCTATACCTTGCCACATGGCTCGTGGCTTACCGGCATCTTTACATGCTGCTTGTCCTGGCAGCGTCTGGCAGCGTCTGGCAGCGTCTCCTTCCACCTTCCTGCTCTTTTTATTCTCTCTGTTAGTCCCGCCTATACTTCCTGCCTAGCCACTGGCCAATCAGTGTTTTATTAGCAACACATTTGCCATACAGAACATCCCACAGCAGTTTGTAAGCAATATAAGTCTCTGTGTGTTTACTTGGTTGGGTCTGAGCGGCTGTGGGACTGGAAGGTGAGAGAGATTTGTCCTGACTGTGGGCCAGGCAGGAAAACTCTAGCTACAAATGGGTACCTCAGAGAAGGGAAGTCGGGGAAGTGAGGAGGGCCAGGTTACCAGGCTTTCAAACATGTAACAAGTACTTCGGAGTAGGGACTGAGGGAGCCTGGAGGCCCCATGGGCTTTGGTATGCAGCCACAGGTGTATGTCAATGGGGCCACTTGTCCCTCTGGCCAGGGGTGAGGGAAATCACACCTTTTATCACACAGGAACTGGTGTCACAAGTTCCTGAGGGATGCTGGCTTTTACCTAACCCCCAGAAATTTTGCTACAATCCAGGTTGAGCTCATTTCTGGATGCATGGACTGCCTTTTAGAGTTGGAGGGATTGGAGTTTCCTTTGGACCTGACACCAAGCAACACCCCAGCTCTAGACACCCAAGTCCCATAGCAAAAAACACAAGTCACACACACACACACACACACACACACACACACACACACACACACACACCAAGACAGTGTGTCTCCTCCAAACATAAGTATTCCTTGAGTAATACCGTTCCCTAGGAAGACAAGTGAGATGGCATCCAAGAAAATGAACTCAAGGTATCCATTATAGATATGTTCAAGGATCTCAGAGAAGACACGCCTATCTACCATCCTACCCAGAAGCCTAGTTATGTTTTTATAGTGGAAAATACACACACAACTGTAAAATAATTCCACAGATGCAGTAAGGTAGATGGGAGGAAGCCTCCTGACAGGGCGGGTTGGTGGGCTTAGTGTAGCTATTCATGAGTGACTCCGGATGAATCTTTGAACCCACTCTAACAGCACCTGCACACTAGGAGGCACTAAGGAAAGTGTAACTTCTCAGTCACCATCTGTTGTCAGCACGCATGGGGTAGAACAGTTTTCTATCCAGCCCGGTGACAGAGAATCTGCTCCACCAGGTTAGTATGCAAAACAACATCTTTGCCTTCTGGATGCTTCTGCTCTAGTGGTCCAGGAGGAGTTGACAAATTGACCCGGATTGATTTATTTGGTACTCTTACTGAAACTATTGGGCCAGTACTGTATTCACTTCATTTTAGAGGCGAGGAAGTTGAGATGAGTAAGACGTTGAGCGCCTGTCCGTAGGGACAGGCTGGGGGGGTCCCTGTCCCGCTTACCTCTATGCTAGACTGATATGTCATGAGCATGAGTTTCTGCAGACCCACGCTCATCTGAATCAGCCTGTACTGTTTGGTGGCAGCTGTCTGCTCTCAGGAAATTACTTCCTTCACTACCACAATCAAGTGGGAGGTGTCAGCATTGGAGTGTGAAAGAAAGACACCAGAGTGCTACTTGAAAATTGATTATCTCCAAATTACTTTCTGTGTTACATTGTCCCCCAGGCTGTGGCAAGAATGGTACCTTCAGTCCTCCCCAGGCCAGCACATGACAACACCAATTTCAATATTTATTCAGAGGACACACAGATGTAATGTTTCTTTCCAAAGTAAAATACTTTCTTCCTGGGACAGTTTACCTTTGGGTATTGGGAGAGCTCAGGTGAGTGTGTCTGTCTCCACCACCAGCTCACTGTGGGAGTGTTGGGATTCACATGTATACTGCTACATCATCTTTAGGTAGGTTCAGGCATCCAAACTCGGGTGCTCATGAGGGCATGGCCAACTCTTGCCCCACTGTTCTAGTGTGCTTTCTATTGCTCTGCTACAACACTGACTGTAATCAACTTGGAAAAGAACGGGGTTTATTTGGCTCACAGGTTATAGTTCATCATCCAGGGAAGCCTTGGCAGGAACTCAAGGCAGGAACCTGGAGGCAGGAACTGAAGCAGGGACCGTGGAGAAACACTGCTTATAGTTTGTTTCGCTGCTCAGGTTTAGCCACCTTTCTTATACAGCCTAGGCCCACCTGTCTCTGGATTGTGCCACCCTCAGTGGGCTGAGCCCTCTACAACAACTGGCCCTCAAGACAATGCCCCACAGACGTGCCTACAGTCCAGTCAGATAGAGGCAAATCCCCCGCGAAGGTTCCCAGGTACGTCAAGTCTACAACTGAAGCTCACTGTGACATCCCTTGAGTCATCTTCCCAGCCCCCCTCACCTCCTTGACTGTCTGTCTCAGGAGTCTCCAAATGCAAGTAAGGCCCAGCCATGTCTTCACTGACACCACACAGGAGCCCTTCACACAGGATTGCAGTGGTCATTGTGTCTCGTCCAATCTCTCTTTCTTTTTGTGTTTGCATTGCCTCTGCCTTACTCAAGCTGCGTTCTCAACCCCATGACACACAGCTTCCTCATGAGTCTTCCTGCATGCTGTCCCATAGCATCACAAGCCTCATCAGCACCCCTGTTCCCAAATCTCTCCAGGGTTGTCTTGGGTAAGGGTCAGGATCTCAGATGCCCTGTCTGGTATACCATGATTTGTCCTAGCATAATCTTCCAGGCGTGTCCTCTCTTCTCCTCCAGAAACACTTCAGCCCATTGACATGCCCTGTCCTAAACCCTCACACGTCCCCAGCTCACCCGTGGCTGAGCACTTCCTTTGTTTGCCATGTTCCTGGCCTATTCTTCCACCTTAAGTTTCCTACTAGCCTTCAAATGCTTTAAGCTTTCTCCTTACATACTCATTTCCTCTGCAAATTCAATTACTCCACTAACCTTCTTTTTAGACTATTGGGCTCTGGCTTTTTGTGGTGTGACTTTTGGATTTTATTTTATTTTATAATAATGTATAAATGTATAATGTATAAATCTGTAAGAGCAGTACATATTGGCTGTTGCTGTGGTTTGGATTTTAAGCATTCCTTCAAAGGACCTGTATGAAAGGCTTGGTCATCAGCTTTTGGTGCTACTGAGAATGGCTGGAACCTTTAGGAGGTGAGACCTAATGGAAGTGAGAGAAGTCATTGGGGGAATCCTGGGACACCATTCCTCCCCTTTCGCTTTCTGACCTTATGCAGCACACAACTTCATTTTGAGCTTCAGCCATGCTACCACAGGCCCAAACAACAGGGCCAAGCAATTGGCTAGAAGTGTGCATGCTGGCCCTCTCCCTTGGTGCTAGGAGGACCCAGCTAGCCATATGATCAGAGGAGAAGCAAGTCACACAAACAAGCCTGCAGTGTTGCCGCATTCAAACTTTCCATGTGCTAGGGGCCTTAGCTCCATTTTTGATTTAAAGTACTTCTAATTCATGTTGGGTCTGTTGGGATGCCAACCCTAAATCAAGCAGCCAGCGTGTGCACCATTAGCCAACCAGGTAGCAAGCACATCACGGTAAGAGTTGATGTCCTGCATCATGCCTGTTCTATCTAGCAGGAAGACTGATATATTGAGGCCCGTGGGGTCTCAATACTTTGTGCATTGCAGTGCCATTTCAAAACTTTATTTTCTTTTGTATGTATGTGTGTTTTGCCTACACATGTTCTGTGTACCACTTGTGTTCTTAATATCCATGGAGACCAGAAGACAGCATTGAACCTCCTGGAACTGGAGTTACAGATGGTTGTGAACCACTGTGTGGGTGTTGGGAACTGAACCCAGATCTTCAGGAAGAAGAACAGCCAGTGCCCTTAACTGCTGAGCCATCTCTCTAGCTTCCTACAAAGTCATTTCAAATACAAGTGGTCAGTACAAAAATAAGCTAACTTTCCGAGGGTCACATAAAACTAGAATTTTGACACTAGAATTCCTATCCAAGTAATAAATTCAATTAAGGTTCTGTATTTTTAAAAAGATGTGATATTCGTTTTTCATTTTTCCCCAGCTAGTTGTTTCCAGGCAACCTTGAGCTTGTCAAATAATCAAGTATAAACAAAGATTGTGAAATGCCTGGGCTTACTTTGAAAATTCTGCTCTTGACAGACTAAGTACACGGTTCCACATTATGACTAGACAGTTGTTAAAGGCCACTTCCTTTTCCTCATATTGATTTTTCTTGGTTTGCTTTAGTATGAAAACTTGGGCTAGGAAAGAACGCAGGATATGGAATTTTATATTTCAAATGATTTGAACCCCAGCTTTACTGTTTTGAGAGCGTCAGAAATGCTTTGGCATTTTTTTTTCCTCTCCAAAGTAGGCATGGTCGCCTACCCGGGAGTGAGGTGATGGGTACCGGGAGGCCAGTGAGTTGACGGAACAATAGTAATGGTGTTTATTGTCAGCACTATAAACTCCGTGATAAGGGCCGAAGGAGACATGGCCCTTGGAATCTCTGATGCTGGGAATCTGGACACTTGCCAGTCTAGTTCCGTCTGGACTGTCTGCCAGGGTCAGTAGCATGCGGCTTTAACCAGTTCTTAAGGCACAAACTCTGCAATCTGTTTTCTGAGTTATTTTCATGCTGTAGAATTAGAATGCGGTTGGCTCGACCTTTCTGTTTTCCAGATCCTTAGTCCCTGGCCAAGGGTCACTCACTCCAGCACATCATCCCCTCTGCCCTAAGCCCCTGACTCAATGAAGAGACAAATTTTTTCCCTCCCAGGAAAAATCTGGACCAGTTTGGGGCGACTCTGGATGGCAATGAGCATAGTCATTCCTGCCAGATGTCCTGGAACTCGCTCTCTAGACCAGGCTGACCTCAAACTCACAGAGATCTGCCTGGCTTTGCCTCCTGAGTGTTGGGATTAAAGGTGTGCGCCAGCACCGCCCAGCCTCTATGATTTTCTTAATGTGTTATTTATCTGAGTTTTACTGGGGATTTTTGTTTCTACGTTCACCAGGAAATTTGATCTATAGTTTTCCTTTTTAGCCATGTCTCTATCCTTATCAAAATAATGCTACATTCATAAAGTGAGCTTGGAGTGCCTTTCAATTTTATGAGACATTTTGAGGAACATTGTTAAACCCTTCTTTAAAAGTTTGGCAGAAATCATTGGGGAATCTCTCTGCTCTTGGGCTTTTCTTTGAGGGATTTTTTATTACAGCTTCAAACACATTGATGACTGTGGATCTGTTTATGCTGTTTATATTCTCTTTGTTTATGTTTAATAGATCATGTACGTCCATGAATTCAGACAGTTTTCCCAGAGTCTTCTAGGTTTTTAAAGTATGTTTTCAAAGTACTTCCCAGTGACTGGGTTTCAGTGGAACCTGTAATAAATCTTTATTTTCATCTTTAATTTTATTAATTTAGGTCTTCTTTCTTTTTCTGTTAGCTAATTAGAGACATGTTTGTCAAGCTTGGTTATATTTTTCATGTCTAATTATTTGATTTATTCTGTGTATTTTTGCTTTAGTCTCAATTTTATTAATTTCTGTCATGATCGTTAATATTTCTTGCATCTGCTGTCTAGGGTTTGGATTGTTCTTATTTTTCTCAGACATGAGGTACATCATTAGGCTGTTTATCTGTTAGTTCCAGTATTTTTTAAAGCGAGCACTCAAATTTATAAACTGGTTTGCTTAGAACTGTTTTAATTCTATCCTAAAGGTTCTGTTAAGTTATAGTTTTATTTTTATTTGATTCTAGGAACATTTAAATGTCCTCCCTTATTTTTTCAATGACCATCTACTGGTCAGTCATGAGTGTATTGTTCAGTCTCCAAGTAAACTTCTCTCTATATTTTTTGCTTATATTCTGTTGTTTCTAGTTTCGTTTCACTAAGGTCTGATAAGCTATATGGAATTGCTTTGATTCTTTTGCATTTGGTAAGACTTCATTAGTGGCCGATAGTGTAATCTATTTTAGAGAAGGTTCCTTGGGTTGCTGAGAAGGTGTATTCTTTGTTTGTTGGATACACTGTTCACCTCTGTGTTTTCTTTGTTAATGTTTAGTTTGAAAAACCTATCTGGAGATGAGGTCGAGGTATGGAAATCACCCATCATTATTGTGCATGGACCTATCAAACCTACCATGTCCATCAGTGTTTGCTTTTATGAACCTTGAAGCCCCAATGTACAACCATTATATCTTCTTGATGAATTCTTCCCTCTGTTGATATATGGTGGCTTTGTGTTCTGGTATAATTTTGGTTGATGTGGTAAAATACCTTGACAAAGAGAAAGGTTTTCTTGACTTACAGTTTTAGGTGACAGTTCATTATCCTGGGGCATGAAAGCCATCACAGCCACAGTCCACAGCAGGGGGACAAGCGCACGCATCTTTATTTGCCAACCTGCTACTCAGCAAGCTTTGTTCACCCTTTATAGTTCAAATATCAAAAGCCAAAACAAAATACTTTGCATTTTGAATGTTTTGTGCATTCCAGCATGATTGAGTAGGGTTTTATGATGTCTATTTCATCTCCTCCTAGAAGATTTCCTCTTTCTATGTTAGTTAATAACATAGAAATAACATATGTTAGTTAAGGAAAATTCTGTTATGTCCATCCCTGGTGCAGTGTGGTAACTATTCTTGGTTGCCAAATTGACTACTTATGGAATTAATTAAAACTTCAAAATGTAGGAACACAACTATAACGAGTCTTTCTCTGTCCCACCAGCCAGCTCCCAAATAATGACATGGAGACTTACATTAATTATGAAAGCTCAGTCTTAGCTTAGGCTTGTCCCACAGCTCTCATAACTTAAATTAACCCATTTATATTAATGTACGTTTTGCCTCATGGCTTTTTACCTTATCTCCATACTGCCCATTCTGCTTTCTCCATGTGTCTCACTTCTCCTGAGTGCCTAGATTCCTCCTCCTCTTTCTTCCTCTCTCTGCCCAGAAGTCCTGCCTATACCTCCTGCCTAGCTGTTGGACGTTCAACTCTTTATTAAACTAATCACAGCAATATATCTTCACACAGTGTAAAAAGTGTAAAAATATCCCACAACACACACCTGTGATGGATTTTTTTTTTTTTTGCTTAATTTGAAGTGGGAAGATCCACTTCTAATCTGGATCTTTGAGGAGGGACAACACACCTTTAATCCAGATCTTCTGACATGTGAAGTCTGACTTTTAATCTGGACCACGCCTTCTGCTGGAAGCCTGTACAAGGGCGTGGAAGAAGGAAGCTTTTGCTCTTTGCCTGCTTGCTCTTGCCTCACTAGCAAGTCCATTCCTTCACTTAAATTAGAGGCTACCTCTTCAGGATTCCAGTGTGTACTGAAGACCCGCTGAGATATCCAGCCTCATGGATGGAACAACTACTGGATTCTTGGACTTCCATTCATAAGCAGCCATCATTGGACTAGCTGGACTAGCCTGTAAGTCATTCTAATACACCCCCCATGTGTGTCTGTCTGTCTGTATGTATGTGTATGTGTGTGTGTGTGTGTGTGTGTGTGTGTGTGTGTGTGTGTGTGTATGTGTGTGGAGAGAGAGAGAGAGAGAGAGAGAGAGAGAGAGATTCATTCTATAACTTCTGTTATTCTAGAGAACTCTAATACACAGATCAAACATGAATAACTAAGCACTAAGAAAATTCTAGCAATTCATTTTATGAAGGGATGGTTTGGCCATTCTGCATACAGTGCAGGGGTAACCACTGGCTATTATGATGGCAATGTTTTGTTGTTGTTGTTGTTGTGGTGGTGGTGGTGGTGGTGAGTTGTTTTTTTTTTTTTTGAGACAGGGTCTCACTGTGTAGCCCTAACTAGCTTGGGACTTGCTATATAGACCAAGCTTGCCTTGAACTCACAGAGATTCACCTACCTATGGTTAAGAATGTGTGCCACCATGCCTGCCTCAAGATCTCTGATGCCACTTCTTTCCACTTTGCACAAGTCCTTATGGTCTTGTGAGCGTCAATTTTCACTTCTCTAAACAGAAAAGTTGTTATAACTAACACACCCACTTCATGGCAATTGTTTATTTCCTGCCTATCTTCTCTTTCAGATGGGAGCTTCAGAAAGCCAGTATGTGCCTGCCTTCTCATGTAGAACTGGGCACACAGCACCCTACACAAAGTGGAGGAAAATGGACACCTGCGATGTTAATACTGTCTGTGGGTGGGAGATGGACATAGAAAGGGAGAAACTGGTATAGACTAGAAAAGATGGAATACAGCCTTTAGCTTGCCAAGGTGGCCAGGTCTTGGTTCAAATAGCCCAGCTATGTAAAAACAGTTTTGTTAATATTTAAATAGTATGATCTGAGGGGGAAACCACTGTCTTTGTCACTCTTGTTCAAAGGGTAATCGTGTGAGATATCTTCGTTGTTAGGACTTGACCTCATGGAATTCACCACTCACTTGCGTTGGGATCATTGTGGAGCAACAAAGGTTCCTAGTGAGATCTGAGCTTGCTTCACCCAGTGGGGCTGCATTAGAGGATGGCTTGACCACATGCATGGTCACCAGGTGTTTGGAAGGGTCTGAACTTGGCCGAGCTAGGGGTAGGTTCTTTTTCTCCACCCATTGGCATTCCTATAAAAAGCCCTTTAGAAGAGACAGAAGGGGCTGGTGGATAGGGGTCCAGGCCATTCTGAGCTGTCCTGTGTTTCTGTCTTTTCTCCCCTCTTTTCTTTTTCTCTCCCCTCTATCTTTCTATCTCTTATTCCTCTCTCCTCAAGATTACCCTGGGGGTAAAAAAGTTGGAGCTGGTCTCCCACAGATCACCCTCAGTTTCTACGTGGCTGCCTCTCTGCAAGGTGCATGCAGATCAAACATTAGCCCAGACACTATCATCTATGGAACTCTTATTTTGTTAACTTTTAAAAAGATTTATTTATTTTTGTTTTATGTGTTTGGGTGTCTTATGTGTGTGTACCATGTGTGTGCCCAGTGTCTATGGAGCCAAAAGAGGACATCAGATCCCCCTGGAACTACAGTTATGAATGGCTGTGAGCCACCATATGGGTCTGGGAACTGAACCCAGGTCCTCTGCAAGAGCAGCCAGTGCTCTTAACCTCATAGCCATCTCTCCAGCCCTTATGAATTGTTTATTTATCTTCAAGTTGAACTACACACTTCATCTGCCTTATATATGACCTCAAAATTGTGCCTAGAAGATGCCTTTATACCCATCTTACAGAACAAAGAAGCTAAAGCTAATCCACACAGATATTAAGATAGAGCGAATTTAAACCCGATTGTTTTAAATAATCCTTTCCTGAGACTACACTACATCACCACAGAGACTGTGTTTTTACCTTGTCAGCATGTGGCTTGTGTAGGCCAACGGTTCTGGCAAGTGGGGGTGGAAAGAGTTAACCTCTCAGGTCTGTTTTCCTCTAAAATTCTGCCAGTGGAAGAGTGAGGACGGGGCGGAGCTGTCCACGGTCCTGAAGAGCTTATCAAAGGAAGGAACACAGGAAGCCAGAAATGCCCGTGTTAATAAAGATCTTACTGCTATTCCCCAGGTCTTTAAAGGAATTAAGCATCCTCTCTCTCACTGCCAAGAGTGAGGATTATTAAACAAACCAAGTCAGTGCTAACTGAAGGTGTGAGTACATTCACTCAAACGTCTCCACCACCACACACCTGAAAAACTCCTCACATTTTATCCGAATAAGTAATGTGTGCGATGCTTTTATTCTTTAGCCTTGAATTTCAGATTCTTCTACGTGACAGGTTATTGGGGCTGACTTTCCAAAGGTCATCACCCTAAGAACCGAGATTAATCTAATGAGCTTTCTATGAAGCCACACGAATCCCTTTGTTTGTAGCAATTTTCATCTCTCCTTCCACTTGCTCACAAGAAGGCATAACTCCACATATCACATCAAAGGGCAAAGAAATTACTGTATATGTAATTATGGTAAAATAAGCAAGAGTTTCATTTTCATCTTGATTATTTAAAACGTTTATGCATTTATTGAATGTAATGTACACACCACACGCACATGGAGGTCAGAGGAAAACTCGAGGGAGTGGGTTCTACCATTTGAGTTCTGGGGGTCAAACGCAGGTAGTCGTTTGGCATCAAGCGGCTTACTCCACTGAGCCATCTCTCTGGCCCTAGCATCAGTTTTAAAAAGATGTAATTGATGCAGGATATGTGAAAATATTTAAGCTGAGCACCCCCTCCTACATCTTTCTGTCAACGATTGCTAGTTTTTGAATTCTGAAGCATCCTTCCTTATCGTTCTCAACATAACTCTACTATGTACCTCACAAAATCATATGGAACTTGGACATCTTTTCACTCCAACATGATCACTGAACAGTTTCTTCAAAAATGGTCATATTAAAGATATAAGGAAATTTTGCCCATTAAATACATTAAAAGACTATATCACACCCAGAATTCATTATAAACTATAATATATATATATATACATACATATATATATATATGCTCATACATGTATATTGGACCATAGCAAAACTAAAATTCTAAAAGGAACAAATGGTAAAAATTTTTATCTAGGTGCCCTTATGGTTATTTGGGAACGTGTGTGTGTGTGTGTGTGTGTGTGTGTGTACACTCAAGTGGTAAGTTCACATATATGGAAGGAGCTCTTTCAAATACAGCTAGATATATTTACACACATCCACATATTTGAAGCTGGAACTATTTGCCTAAGAGACCAGAGATCATCTGCATTTCTTCCTTCTGAAGGTTGAGCCTGAGCACTTTGCAAAGAGAAACCTTCCAGAAGTTGGAAGGATTGATCACTGGGGCACACGGTGTAAGAGTTGAATTCCTAAGCCAACACAGAGTCTGGAGATAATGAAGCTCCAAGGACTGGGATAAAATATAGGAAGATATAAACATTCTTAATCCATGGGTGGAACCCTCACAGAGCTGGAGGCTCAAGGGTTTTAACATAGCTCTATTTGGGATCCCAGAGTGTTTGTGATTTGGGAGATACTGGAAGCAGCCCCCTAGACAGGGCAGCATCTTCCCAGGAGGCTGCAGCAGAAACCACTAGAAGGAGGTGGTGAGTGCCCAGAACTCAAGGCAGATGCATGGGACTGGCCAAGCCAGGGCAGCAGCCAGCTCGTGCAGAATGAATAACAACATGGACAGCATTGAGGATCTGAAAAAATGCATCACTCAGCCAGAATAAGGTGGAAGAGCTCCCAGCTCCCATGATGGCTGATGTCTGTGTCTCTTGCTGCACCACAGGAAGTCCAGATATTTGCCTGAATATCACCCTGAGGATGTCTGAGAGAAAAACAGGATTTTACAGTAGGAGGAAAATAGAGGGAAAGATTTGGATCTACATGAGCAATTTGTGGGTTATTCAAAGGAAAGGGAAGAGAAGAAAGAAGAGAGGAAGGGAGGAAAGTAGAGGAGAGAGAGAGTGTGTCCTGGTTAGTTTGTTGTCAACTAGACACAAGCTAGAGTCATTTGGGAAGAGGGAACCTCAACTGAGAAAAGCCTCCGCAAGACTGGCCTGTAGTCAAGTCTCTCTGACATTTTACTGATTAATGATTGGGATGTGGAAGGGTCCATCCCACTGTGAGTGGTGCCACACCTGGGCAGGTGGACTTAAGGTTTTTGTTAGTTAGTTAGTTAGTTAGTTAGTTAGTTAGTTAGTTAGTTAGTTTCTTCGAGACAGGGTTTCTCCGTGTAGTTTTGGTGCCTCTCCTGGATCTCGCTCTGTAGACCAGGCTGGCCTCGAACTCACAGAGATCCGCCTGGCTCTGCCTCCCAAGTGCTGGGATTAAAGGTGTGCACCACTGCTGCCCAGAATACCTGAGTTATTTAAAACACAGGCTAAGTAGGCCACAAGGAGCAAGCCAGTGAGCAATGTTCCTCCATGGCCTCTGTTTCAGTTCCTACCTTTGGGTTCCTGCCCTGACTTCCCTCAGTGACAGAGTATGACCTCAGAGTTGTAAGATGAAATAAACTCCTTCCTCTCCAAGTTGCTTTCCATCATGATGTTTTATCACAATAGAACCCCTAAGACAGAAGGGGTGGTAAGAAAAGACTGAACCAGGCATGGTAATGTCCACCTGCAATCCAGCACTGGGGCAGGGCACTGAGGCTGGATGATCACAAGGCAAGCTAGATTACATATCCACATGAAGCGAACATCTGCTGCTAATGATGACTCATTTTTCCCTGACTGCTGTTTTCGCTGTGGGAAGCTGATGAAGTCCAGAGTGAAAGTGTATTCCCCTGGTCCAAGTACGGATGTTGAGAGCATGTGCAAAAAGCATCAACCACAAAAGCTCCCTCCTTCTTGATGACTGCAGCCTGGGACTGCTCCTTCACAGAGATCTGCACCAAGATCAGCTCGCCCACCTCTGCATCCATGCTGTTTATAATAAATGTGTTTCCAGTCACATTCCATGGCTCCATCCAAGTGCACAGCCAACCGTGCCCCTGCTTTTCTGTATGTGTGTCTGTTATCTCTTCTTATCTCTTCCTCATGGCCCCAGCCAGGTCAAGTCCAAAGCCATCTTGTCTTTCAAATCTTGTGTCCACACTGAGGGTTTAAGGCATCTGAGAGATTAAAGGAAGGATTACTATTAGGATTAGAATCTAAATTGTCCTCAGCAGGCTTTGAACTGCTGCACCCCAACTGCTGCCACTATTTAGAGGGGGGCTGTGGAACCTTTAAGAGGGGGTCTAGCTGGTAGCAGTGGGTCATTAGAAGCAAGCCTTTGGAGGTTATAGCCCAGGTTCCTGCTGGTTGCTCTGCCTCCTGGTCAGCGGTGATGTGAACAGCCTCTGCCACACCCTCCTGCCTCCATGAACCCCCCAAAACAGAGCCAAAATCCGTCCTTCTTTGTCTATATCATTCCTGTTGGTACTGTAGCCACAGTGATGTGAATGTAGCTAAGACATTGCATCTCTTGTGTGGCCTATTAATAATTTATTAGGAGGTAGACGGTTGGAAAAGTTCATAAAATTGAACAAACATTCCTGTCTGAACATTTTCACCAAACAGAAGTGTGTCTGATTGCACACACAGCCTGTCAGGCCTCTGTGTGTGGGGCTCTCCTTCGTGTCCCTGTGTAGACAACTGGCTGTGGCAGGTAACTGCTCTGAGATGGTAATCTGTTAAGAGAGACTCTCGTGCAGAGAAGAACCATGTATCTTCCAGAAGTGTTCTCACCGGCCACCATGCCCAGAGAGAACTTGGGTCAGTGTGCTCTCTGGGCAGAATCCTTGGCACCTCATTGTAGTTGACTTCTCTGTTGTTGTGAGAAACACCACAACTGAAAGCAACCTGAGGGAGGAAAGGGATTGTTTAGGAAAGGCAGGACAGGAGCTCAAGTTGGGAGCCTGAAGACAGGAACTGAAGCAGAGACCACATCTGCCCACCGGGCTGCGTGTTCCTGAACTTCCACAACTTTCAAAAACAGTGCCACTAATTTTTAGGGACCAAGTGCTCAAATTCATGAGCCTTGGGGGAATGTTTCCAATTCAGACAGTGGCACTGGGAACCACAGGCTCCTTCCTCACTCCCCCCCCCCCAAGCATCACTCTTTCCGTCTCTGTCTGGGCTCCTCTGTAAGGGCAGTCAATGACATATTTGTCTTTCTGCGGCTGTTTTGTTTCCTTCATTTAGTGTCCACAGGAGTCGCCAATGTTGTAGCATGGATCAGAATGCCCAGCTTTTTAAGGTTGAGTAATACTCGACTGCTCTCCAGCCTGTTGAATCTCTGTCAGGCTAAAGAGGATATCATTGGGTGGCATCTGATATGCCATTCTGGGAATATCGCTTTTATAGAGATGGCCTCACAAATGATTTGAAATGCATCCTTCCGTTGATGGTTTTAGGTTGTGTATAGTCTAAATTTGTGAATGAACTGATCAAAATTCCATTGTGTATATAGAACCCATATTGTGTGAATGGGTTTCCATCCATTGCTTATACTGGTTTGCTTTGGCATTTCAGTAATCGAGAATGATAACTACAAGCATGAGTATAAAATCTCTCTCTCTCTCTCTCTCTCTCTCTCTCTCTCTCCCTCCCTCCCTCCCTCCCTCCCTCCCTCCCTCTGTCTCTGCTCCTCTTTTTCCTCCTTCTCCACCAAGATGTGATGTTAGGGATTGCAAACTTACTTAACACCAAGAGGACACTTGAGAACCATTAACACCTTGGTGCAAATGTGTTTGAAGTGCTGTAAATGAAAGCATCCATATCCTAAAAATTAGGCCAAAGTGAAAGTGTACATGAATATGAACACTGCATTACCCATTTTTCATTTGAAGTCTTTGGGCACATGGCCATGCTGCTTACAGGCCTTAGAGCACCCCAGGGGTCCACAATGGCAGCACAGCCCTGTTACCACTGTTTCAGGTCTGCTTTTCTTCTCTCTCTCTCTCTCTCTCTCTCTCTCTCTCTCTCTCTCTCTCTCTGTTTTTATTCTTTGAGAATTTCATCTACGTATACAATGAAATATGATCATACCCACCACGCACTTCTCCCCCTGTATGCCCCCATCCCAACTTTATGTCTCTTCTCCCTCTTCTTCTTTTCCCCTTTGATAAACCACTAAGTTCAATTAGTGCTGCCCATATATGCATGGGTGTGTGGCCACCACTGGAGCGTGGAAAACTTACCAATGGCCACACCCTTAAAATAGAATAATACTCTCCCCCACAACAGCTATCAGCTGGCACTCACTCTTCTCTAGGAGTGGGGCTTGACAGCAACTCCCAACCTATGTCGAAATTTTGGCTGGATTAATCTTCTGCAAGTCTTGTGTAGGTAACTAGAGCTGCTGTGAGTTTATGAGTTTGATGACAGCGTCTTGCCCAGAAGACAGTACACAATGAACATGGGTATGCAAATGCCTCTGAAGTAGGATATGAAGTTCTTCTGGTGTATGCTCAGGAATGGAATACCTGGGTCACACATCATCCTACTTCCATTGTTTTGTTTTGTTTTGTTTTGTTTTTTGGGGGGGGTAGGGGGACCTAAAGACTTTTTTCCAAGGTGGCTTCACTCGTTTGCACTGCCACCAACTCCCCTTTTGCCACATCCTTACCAGAATTTGCTGTTTGTTGTCACTTGGATTCTTCATGATGACCATTCTGACTGGGTGAGACAGAATCTTCAAGACATTTTAATCTGTGTTTCCCTAATGGCTAAGACTGCTGAGCACTTTTTTTTAATGGGGTCCTCTATATAGTTTGGCTGTCCTGGAACTTGCTCTGTAGATCAGGCTGGCCTTGAACTCACAGAGATCTACCTGCCTCAGCCTCCTGAGAATTTTGATTAGAGGCATGTGCCACCACCCCCAGCTTGCTGATCACATTTTAAAAAATATTTCCTGGACATTTGCATTCCTCCTTTCAAGACTTTTCTGCTCAGTTCTGCAGCCAACTTTCTAGATGTTATTTCTTTTCTTAGTGTCTAGTTTTTTGAGTTCCTGGTACAGTATGGACACTGATTTTATATCGACTGGTAGCTGGTGAAGACTTTCTCCCACTGTGTGGCTGATAGCTGGTGAAAACTTTCTCCCACTGTGTGGCTGGTAGCTGGTGAAGACTTTCTCCCAGAGTTCCTGGTACAGTATGGACACTGATTTTCTATCGACTGGTAGCTGGTGAAGACTTTCTCCCACTGTGTGGCTGGTAGCTGGTGAAGACTTTCTCCCACTGTGTGGGCTGCTATTCCCCGTTTCACAGTTGTTCAGAAGCTGTTCTGTTCTATGAGACCCTATTTGTCAGTTGTTGGCTTTCCTGTGCTATCAGTCTTACTC
>CABHPR010157918.1:5658-15827 GCA_902168415.1 Peromyscus melanophrys | reverse complement strand
TTTTATTTTATTTTATTTTATTTTATTTTATTTTATTTTATTTTATTTTATTTTATTTTTTATTTAAAAAAAGGCCCTAACGCCATGGAAAGCCCAGAAGAATGACATAGGTAGTCAGGTCAACTACCCAGGAAAGCTTCAAAGAAAAGTGGTTTTTGAGCTATGAAGATGGTCGTGCCTCCCAGATGAAGACGGGCAGACAGAAAATGTAGAGAGTGCATGAGGACAGCTAGATTTGTTTTGTAGAGATTGGGAACCTCTCCAAGGGCTTCTGAATAGGAGATAGATGAGGTTGGGGCTGTATTTTAAAAACACCCACCATCCATGTGAGACAGACTGAAGGAGAATAAAAGAAGGAGAAATAAAGCAGAAGTGATGATGTTGACCTTGGGTTGTGGGAGTGGGAACTGGGGGGTGGGAGCTGCTTTGAAAGAATCACTAGCCAGCTATTTGTCAAATGTTGTCTTCCTGTAGCCATGCTACTCCCCCTGGCAAGAACAGCAACATTTGCAGCTTTATTAGTTACCTTTCCTTGCTGTGATAAAACACCATGACTTAAGGGACTTACGGACAAAAGTGTTTATTTTGGCTTATGGACAGGCATGGCAGCAGGAAGCTGAGCAATCATACCTTTCCACAGGCCAGAGGCAGAGACACAAACTGGAAGCAGGGTGACGCTATCCACGCCCAAATCCACCCTCAGTGACATATTTTCATCAGCATGGCTCCACCTTCTAAAGGTTACAGAACCTCCTCCAAACAGCACCACCTAGTGGGGACCTAGTGTTTAAATATCTAAGCCTATGGGGGACATTTCTAATTCAAACCACCACTGTGACTGTCCTAGGTTATTGGAAAAATAGCTTACCTGTAAAATATCCTGGGTGGTATTAGGGAAAATAACACTTCTTTTTATTTTTACTGCAAAATGGACATGAGAACACATATCATCACACAGTGAGTTTGTGATAAACGTCTGTTATTTTCATCTCTGACTTTGCTTCCCTCATGATAAGCTTATCACCAATATATTGTCCCGCTGCTGTGAGGTAATTAAGTGAAGATTTCCATTTAAGACCTGGATCTTTACATAACTGGAGATTTTATCCCTATGAAATGTATGCATACAGGATGACTTGGGTCAAGATGAGAATAAATACTAATTTCTAAAATTTAAAAAGGATTTATTTTTACTTGTTCCATACAGAAGCCAGAAGAGGGCACCAGATGTCTTGGAACTGGAGTTACAGGGGTTATGAACTGCCATGTGCTGGGAATTTAATATGGGTCCTCTGCAAGACCAGCAAGTGTTCTTAATTGATGCGCCTTCTCTCAAGCCTCCAATACTATTATTTTCTTTGATCTAGGGCTTCACTATGTAGCCCTTGGCTGGCCTGGGCTATGCAGGACACTATGTAGGACAGGCTGCCTCGAACTCATAGCAATCCACCTGCCTCTGCCTCTCAAGTCCCAATACTGCTTTTTTTTTTTTAAAGGAAGCTAGAATAAGTGAAGTAGATAAGTAAAAATTTATGCATGGATCTAAATGAATTCCCGAGAAGCCAAGTATCTGTAGTCATTATTTCACTTCATTCTGAGAACAAATACAAATGAACATGTCAGGAGCAATGGCAATGATTATGTCTTTATAATTTGATTTCTTACATATTTTAATTATATTCTCTTAATTAGTGGCACCTCTTTGTTCTTCAGCCTTCCCGAAGTGAGACTGAATTCTGCATCTGATACAAAACAGTGTGTAATTTTTCTGTAAGATGACATGCTATTAAGTGCGGAAGAATGACAATTGTTTTTTCTACTAACAGGTTAGCAATGACAAAAGAGAGCCCACACCAATTACTGAGCAAATATCTCATTTATAAAGTGCCTCAAAAAAGACCTGGGCCGTCACGATCCATTCCAAGCACAGATGGACTTCTAGAGCTTTACTTCTTTTAACTTTGGAAACCCACCCAAGAGTGTGATTAGCCAAGGAACAAAGATGGCGTGTTTCAAGAGGCTTTAGAAATGTCACTGTGATGCTCTTACTAGGATTATGATTGAAAGCTGTCCAGGTACATAATAACGCTGGACAGCTGCATCCCGTACATGGAAAGGGGTGGGCTCAAGTCTGGCTACACCTTGTGCTGCTCACACAGGATTCCATGGAACATTAACAGTCACTTACATCACCAGAATTCTCACCACCACGATGGCTGATCCCCTCTAGCCTTGTTCCAAATTTAATTTTGCCACCTTAGTATGATGCTGGCTCATATCAGCTGGCTGAATATTTATAGCAAAAATAAAAAGGAGACACAGTGAAGTCTGAATGCCTGGTCTCTAGGATGCCACACTACATGCCTTTCTTATACGCCTAAGAAGTGAAGGAAGTTTTTCGCATTTGAGATACTTGTTGAAGTATTTAGTGATATGGTTTGAATTTTAAATGTCTCCCAAAAGCCCACGTGTGAAGGTGCTGTTGGGAGGCTGTGGGCCCTTTAAGAGTTGGGATCTTGTGTGAGGAGGGGGGTCACTGCGGAATTACCTTTGAAGCAGAAAGGGATAGTGGGGTCTCCACCTCTTCTTCCTGTTTTGCATAACCACTATGAAGGGTTCCTGTCATGATGTCCTGTCTCACTAGGAGCCCAAAGCAACAGAGCTAAGCAAACACGGACCTGGGCTTCTGAAACCATAGTCAAAATACAACGCCCCACCTTTACAGTTAATTTTCTCAGGCAATTTTTTTTTTCCAACTCTGACGGAAAACCAACACATTCAGGGTCAAATGTATTGGTGTTTGGAATTTGCCTCCAAGTGGTTTAGTTAAATAACTTACGTGGCTAGAGGAAGAGAGGGGATAGAAAGGAGGGGGATGGAGAGAGAGCAAGGGGGAGAGAGATGGAGGAATGGAGGGAGAGAGAGAGAGAGAAAAGAAGAGGGAGAAAGTGTGAGGGCCAAAGGGAGCGAGAGTGAGCACCTGCAGGAGGAAAAGCCAGTGTGGCGTCCTACAGTTCCTTACCTTTTCTTCTGCATTTGGAAGATTTTCAATACAAAGTTGCATAAGAACTTAATTATCTATGTGAGGAAAGACTTGAATGTAATTTGTGACTTCACTAGGGCAAAGGTGACCTTTTGAGACGATGAAAGTGTGTCTTCATTGTGTTGACGACAGTTTCTACGGGTTTGTCATTGTCAACGATTAACTCATTTTAGAAAGGACGTCTGGATCTACAAAATAATTGAGTATGTAAACACACACATTTCCAGGCACTCAGCCTCTCCTCCTAGTTTTGGTTATAAATATATTAGTGTGGCCCACTTGTTACAATTGGTAGGCCCACGTGGGTGCATTTTTATTAAAGAGAGCCCACAGTTTACATGAGAACGTTTCATTCTTTGGGTCTGGACAAATGTGTGATGTACACGTGGCCACTGTAGTGTCACCTCCAGTGGAACTGCATTGTCCTAAGGGTCTACTTTTGCTTTTCTACTTCCCCCGACCCCCTAGCAACTACTGATCTTGTGCTCTCTATATTTTTGACTTTTTCAGAATGTCACATTTTCAGAATCATGTAACACACAGTTTTTTTTTTTTCCCCAACTGGCTTCTCTTATTTAGCTGTGAGTGGTTTCATCATTCTTTTGTGGCTCCGTGGCTCCATTTTTCTCCTTGTGGAATATCCACTATCTGAATACACCACTGGCTATCTCCTTACCAATAAGGACATTTTGGTTTCTTTCAGTGTTTAGTGATTATGGCTAAACATCTAAGCCTATGTTTTAAGATTTTAAAAAATATTTATTTTATGTGTATGTGTGTATGACTGAGTGTATATATGTGTACCATGTGTGTGCAGTTCCTATAGCAGTCAGAACAGGGTGTCTGATCCCTGGAACTGGAGTTACAGATGGTTGTGAGCTCTCTATGGGTGCTGGGAATTAAACCCCTGTCCTCTCCAAGAGCAGCAAGTTCTCTAACCATTGAGCCATCTCTCCAGTCTGAGGTGTGAGTTTTGTATGCACTTGGATACACTTTAATTCCATTGGATAAATTTCTAAAAATGTGTTTGCTGGACCCTATGGAATAACTAGTCTTTACTTTGTATGGAACTGCCAGATTGTCCTCCAGAGTGGCAGTGAATGAGCAGTCCTGTGGCTCTACATCCTTGCCAACAATTGGCATTGTTGCATTTTTGGATTTCAGTCAATCCGGTATGTATGGTGTGCTGTTTAATTTGTGGTTTAATTTATAACTCCCTAACGGTGTATTTGGTGGAGCATACGCCTATTCGATCCCTGTGCTTTCCCATGCCCATTTTGACAAAGGGTTTGATCAGATATATTGCTCATTTTTAAACCCTGTACATTGTTTTCTTACTGAGATTTCAGTAGCCTTTTATAACGTGGGTCTTCTCATGAATAAAGCAAATGGGAGACTCAGTCATGAATTTACTTATTTAGCAACTTCAGCAGGTACTGGCTCTGCACACTTTTCCCCTCTTACTGGCAGAAACTGGATGTCTTTCTGTCTTACATATGTAGCGCTTTTGACTCCTTTGTAGCCATGTGACACAGGTCTGACTAAGAAGAAGCAAAGAAAAGGTGCTCACTGGGGCTTCCTGGAAAGACTGTTAAAAGGGGTAGAACCCCCTGGCTGATCTTTCACCCTTTGTCTGACTATCCACCGTTTTCCTGAATGTGATGCAATGTCTAGAGGACCCATCTTGTAAAGACGATGGCAAGCGTCACCCGATGAGGGACATGTTACTAATGACTCTAAAAAGCCTGAGACTCGTGACACCATGGAGATGTTGTTGTAGGAGCTCTGGTGCTTGCTCCAGACTTCTTGTTCAGAGATGTAGTGCATTTGAAATAATTTCAGTATGTTGTGGACACGATGCTAACAGTAAGTTATATGCACTACATACTCAGTATGATGGTACATGGTATCACACTGGATGGAAGCAGAGAATAAAGTGATGTCTTCCCCAGGGAACTGAGATCTAGTTAAAGGGCAGTGACCTGTATGTAGCAACTGCCAGCACTCCAGGAACAGGCAATTAGGGATCACAGTACGTTCAAAGTAAGTCTAGAGGCAGCTCAGGTACGGCGAAGGTTACTGAAGAAGGAGCGCCGGGGAAAATGTTAACTAGCAAGACAAGGCATTCTGGGTATCAAACACCTTCAGCGTTTGGAGTTCTTGATCAATGACCTGGATATACACAGGGCAGCCATTCCCCTGGGTAAGAGCAGATGAAAAGGAGGAAAGACAATTTTAATTTGAATGTCAATTCATCTTTGGGCTGGGCATAAATTTATCATCCCAGTGTCAATGTTTAGAATATTGAGGAACTGAAATCTTGTTTACCTGTGTATTCCACATTGCTACGTTGTGGAAACTGAGGATAGAGCTGTTAAAATTCTTTGAAAGCAGTGTAGATTTTGTGAATGGTGCATGGTTTTTCTGCTGTCTTTCTGGTGGTGTGAACTCTGCTAAAATCTCTATCAACAGTTAGGCATTTACGAGTGGCTAGTTTATCACATGCTTTAAAGACAACCTGAATCAGTTTTTCTTGAGCTCTTTATTGGGATTATGTATATTGGGATTACACACACACACACACACACACACACACACACACACACACATATGCACACAACTGTTTCCATTTTGTGATCTGGTTTGTAAATAAAAACAAAAGGCATCTGTAACACTTCTGTTTGTAAAACTCATCTCCTTTGGAACCTGGGAGAACATACTGTCTTCTCTTTTATTCCTTTTCTTCCCTGTCTTGTTTATTTTCGCTTATTTTTCAGTTATCTGGCACCACCTGGGACTGGGATGAGTTGATAGTTCAAGACTGTCCTGTTTAATAGGTAGTGTGGCTTTCCTCATAGGTGGGGGGATAGGATTTGGAAATGGGTGAAGGCAGAGGGAAGAGGAATCTGTAGATGAAAAAGATGGGAGGGTTCTGAACCGATCTGATCAGGGCTTAATGCCAACTGATGACAGGGCTATAATCCTCTCAGGCTTGGGTGAATCCTCAGCCCTGCACGGTGTCTGAGGACCTACAGGTATGTAGACAGCTTGTGTCAGAAGCCCTCAAGACCCAGGTGAAGGTTAGGCTACAGGTGGTGACTCATGGGGTCTGCAAGCAGAGGGGATACCCGGGTGCTCTGGTTCCCCACCTTGGAGGAGGAGGAGGCCTGAGCAGGCGCCGCCTCCTCCGCAACGCCCCGCCCCCGCAGCGCCTACGCTGCCCGCTCCTGACCGCTCACCATTGGCCGCAGCGCTCGCCAATCCAGCCCCCTGGCCGCGAAGGGGGCGTGGCCGCGCGGTGCCGGGCCGGGGGCGGCGTCTGTCGCCGCTGCGCGCTGCGGTGCGGGCGGCGGGACGATGGAGCCGGGATCGCGGCACGGTGAGTGCGGCTGGGGGTCCTTGCCAGGCTCCTGGCCGACCTCTGGGGGACGTGGAGCGGGATTCCGGGGGCGCCGCGCTCGGGCTGCGGACCTGCCCTGGTCCCTCCCGGCCGCAGGTGGCGCCGCATCCTCCCTGCGCATCCTTCATCCCGATAGCTCCCGTCCCGCGTGCGGCCTGGCCTGCGCCGGGGTCCTCCGGGCCGCGTGCACCGAGGCTCCGGCTGCTCCCGGCCTGGTCCACGGCGCAGCTTCCCGGACTGAACATCTTTCCCCCCTCTGGCTTTGGTACTTCCCAGCAAATGCCGGTTTTTCCCCTTGGTTTGGCCCTCTCTGCAGTGGAGAGCAGAGTTCTTAATTATTGAGAAACTATGCCATAGGCCTGGGATTAAAGGGAGCCTGTCATCTTCTTGGCTGCTGTTGAGTGGAGTAAGGGATTCTTTATCATTTAGGGGTTGGTTTTAATGTGGTGATTGCCTTCTAGCAGTGATTTTTTTTTTTTTTTTGAGTTTTCAAAAGGCAAGGTTAAAAAGGGTCCTTTTTATTCCGCGTCGAAGCTGTTGAATTCAAATGCCTAATGAGGCATGATATTTTGACTTTTAAGGTTCTGAATCCACGTTTTTGTAAGGGGAGAGAGAGACCGAGCATTTGACATGTTTTACATTTTGAAAGTTTAGCTTGTCTAAAACTGTGACAATACCAGCGACTCTACACCAAACCGAGCTTAGAGTGTTAGACACTTGGCTGCTTTCTCTGTCTCGTCCAGGGCAAATTCTCCTGAGCACCGGCTGTTTTTGTGTATGCTTTACCAAACTTTCCTATTCAAGCAGCGAGACAATGCAGTGAGTGGATCCTTTCAGCCAGTTCTTTCATGTGCTTGAGAGGCTAAACCAGAGAGAGCAGGTTTGACCTTTCCCAAAGGCAGTTAAAGATCGTATCCTCTCAGCTTCCTTCTCCCAGGAGTCTCATAGCTGCTTTGTAGCGCTCAGTTTTTTGAATTTAAAAGATCTTCAGAGTTGATTTTTAAGAAAGCTGTGTTGTTTTAGATGTTCAAAGCTCACTGGATTGTAAAGGAGACCTCGCTTGGACTGGTGTTTGTGATGCTTTACTTACAGCAGGGGAAAGAATCTTGTTCTAGACCCATGACAGACCCCACATTTGCGCAGTTGGCTTTTTCAAGTGAAGCTGCTTTAGAGCATGGCTTGACTGGTTTGCTCAAAATTTATAACCTCGTTCTCACTGATGGTTGCCGATGATCTCAAAAATTCTGCAGATAATTCGCTAGGTGGTCGTGCCAACATTGACAACCCCCCTCACCCCCAACGTGGTCCGTCATCAGTGTGTCTGTGTACAGTTTTCACAGAGACTTACATGCTGACAGGCAATTGGAATGCTTGCTTGAAAACAGTTTTGTTCAATAGATATGAAAAGACTTGTCCGTGCTATGTTTTACTGGTTTTTCTGATTCCAGAAATTTCCTTTGAAGAATGTGGGTTGTGGTTCTCCCTTGGGAGTGTGTCTCTAAATTGCTGCCCAGACTTCAAATTGCTTACCTTCTCAATTCTTTACAAGTTAATTAACTTATTTTAAGTGCTTGTTTAAGTTCAGTTTTGGTGTGTCCAGTGTACATGTGTGTGTATGTGTGCACATGTGTGTATATGTGTCCGTGGGTCCTCTGTTGATCTCTGACCTTCTTGAGGCACAGTCTCATTAAACTTTAAGCCCTCAGTTTTTTAGCGGATGGTCATCAACCCCTGCGAACCCCTTGTCTCTGCCTCCGCTTCCTTGCCGGTGCTGGGGTTACAGGTGTGCAACTATGCCTGGCTTCTTATGTGGGTGCTTGCGATCCAAACCCAGTCCTCACGCGTGTGTAACAAGCTCTTACCCACTGGGCTGTCTCCCCAGCCTGAGAGCGCTTTATTTTTGTTAGGTGTCATTTCTAACGTTACTTTTGGGCGTTTGGAACCACATGTACGTTGGAAAAAATATTTAATGTCAATATAGAGACGCATGGACTAAAGAGTGTCGACTTCTACCCTTCCCGCCTGTGTCTGCGCCAATGCTGTTTCCTCAGGACTAACTAAACTTCATACTACGGGGTATGTCTTTCCAGACTTTTTAGAAAGTTATTTATTTATTTAATGTGTATGGGTGTTTTCCCTGCATATATGTCTATGCACCATGTGCATGTAGTGCCATGGAGGCCAGAAGAGGGCATCAGATCCTCTGGAAATGGAGTTATAGATGGTTTTGAGCCCACATGTGGGTGCTGGGAACTGAACCTGAGTCCTCTGGAAGAGCAGCAAGTGCTCCTGTCCACGGAGCCATCTCTCCAGCCCCCAGATTTGATCTGATTTTTTTTTTCAAGTGACCTTTTCTATTTAGGTGAGTGTGTACTCAGTACCAAGCATTACCTTATCCACTGGGGTTACAGAGGTGAGAGATAGGAGATTTTCAGATCTCCATGACAGACAGTGGAGTGTGGTCAGTATCATGGTGGGCGAGCTTCCTGAGTGACCTAGTGTATTCATTTACATTCATTTACTTCTTCTCTTCAACCTTCGGAATGCTTTAGTTTGTCATGCATGGTAGCAATATACTGATAACAGGATAGATAGCTCTGTTGGCTGCCTGTGAAGCTTCCTGTGTGCACACTGGCTACAGTTTGTATCCTTTTTTTTTTTTTTTTTTTTGGTTTTTGGAGACAGGGTTTCTCCGTGTAGCTTTGGCACCTTTCCTGGAACTCACTGTGTAGACCAGGCTGGCCTTGAACTCACAGAGATCCGCCTGGCTCTGCCTCCCGAGTGCTGGGCACTGCCGCCTGGCCTACAGTTTGTATCCTGAAAGGACCATAAAACCTCAGAGGAGGACCACTGACCAGAATTAAGGGGCTGTCCTGAGATGAGAAAAGCTCCCAGAGTAAGTGAATGAAAAGGAGTCGGCTCTAGTCTCAGTGGAGGGAGAACTAACGTACAGAGAGATGAGCAGGGTACAGTGGAGTCACTGAAAACAGTTGGAGGGTGTAAGCGCACGGAAGTAGCACGAAGTGAGACGAGAGAGGGAAATGGTGTAGGCTGTTGCTAATGGTGGAATTGGAACTTCAGTGGACAGTAGGCTGTGGTTGAAGGATTTTGAACAAAAGAGAGACATGGTTAGATGTGGTGAACCGGAAGAGGGAAGGCTGGGAGGAGGGAGATTTGAAGAGGTCGGATTGCTGGGACTCCATCGTTAGTTGGCTGGATGGTACTTCTAGGGCAGTCCTCTGTTGTCCTTGGTGGCTTGTGATTTGGTTGGCAGCCTGGGATTTCTAGGTTTAGATTGGGACAGCAGCATCTGGTGCTAGTGATAGGGGCATGGTGGCTTACGCTTGTCCAGACTAAGTCTCAGCTGCTGCGGGACAAGTGTTCTGGAGTGTAAGAACAGTGGTGGGTGGCGTGAGATTTGAGGAACTCTGCATTTGAAAGATAGGTGTGAGGTGGTTGAGAAGCAAGAAGGTCACGGTGTCCAAGGGAGCCTATACCAGGAGTGCGCTGCAGCCAAGATACCGTTTGTGACCCTGAGGTGACAGTGACACCTAGTGATGGAGACTGGAGCCCTAAGGCCGGTGTGCACCAGGGTTCACTAGTGGGTGGAGTGTAGACTGCCTTGTTCTGGAACTTTGGTGGTAACAGTGAAGGGTGGATTTAGGGGGTGGGGGTGAAAGGTGGATGCAGGGAGTGGGGGTGAAGGGTGGATGCAGGGAGTGGGGG
>CABHPR010157917.1:11657-36903 GCA_902168415.1 Peromyscus melanophrys | reverse complement strand
AGAGAGAGAGAGAGAGAGAGAGAGAGAGAGAGAGAGAGAAACAGAGACAGAGACAGAGAGACAGAGAGAGACAGAGAGACAGAGACAGAATAAATCAATTTTAAGTGAGATTTAAAGTTTGTGTAATATAGTTACACGTACCATATCAATCCTCACAATTCTGTGAGGTGAGAAGGCTCCTACAGACTCAGACGGCCTTGTCCTACTTGTGTGTCTTCCTCGTCTTTAGTCCTAATCATTCCTTTTCGGAAGGTACAGCATTGTTCTCTGTCCTGTTCCAGGGTCGGATGGCATCAGTAGATTGCTATATAACATCAATAGCACCCATCCCTTGACAAGAAGTTATGACTGTTGACTGAATTTCCCTCATCATCTTTAAGGCCATGTTGCCATTTTTTATTCTAGCCAACTGGAATTTTCCATCTCTAGACTAAAGAGCTAAATATGGCACTTAATGTAAAACCTTACAGCAAAGAGACAATTCCTGTGGGGGTTTTGTTCTTCCAAAAGATGTGTGTTAAAACAGGAAATAAGACATGTATAAAGAAAGAGGAGTGCGTACACACATGCACTCATGTGCACATACATCATTGGATATTTATTCCATAAGCAAGACTGAGAGATTAGTGCAAAGGAGCCCTGTAAAGAGAAACAAAGGATCAAGAAGTGTGGAAGAAATTACCAAAAACATAGACCTGTCACATTCTCCCAGCCAACAAAGGAGTGATTGAATGGTGGTGGCTAGAACTCTTACTTCCTCTGCATAATGCCTGCTGCTGATCCCGTCCTGACTGAAATTCAGTCTGCTCTGTATCTACCAATTCTGGAAAATACTTGCACCACTTTCGACCTGCAAGTCAACCTTGGCTAAAACTTTAGACATCTTATTTTTTTAATTGAATTTCATAGAATCTGAGTGCACTGTGCCCTGGGCAGTCTTCTCACCACTCACTGGGAGGTGGATACCCTTGCACGTGGCTTGGGTCCCATAGAACACACTTTCACAGTGGCCGCTGAAGTAATTCAGAGACACATTGTCAATGTGTCAAACTTAACCATAATCATTTGAAGTTTGTGTAATATAGTTCCATGTACCATATCAATCCTCACAATTCTGTGAGGTGAGAAGGATCAGTTCACTGCCTTACAGCTGAAGTTGGGATTATTCTTTCAGTTGGGGTAGCTGGTTCCACACCAGAACAGAAGATAAAATGTAGTTTTAGTTAACAATTGTTTTAAAGTCAAATGCCCTTTTGGAACTTTTTTTTCTTGCCTTTACACATGAGCCTTTGAGCCTTTGAGCAGGGGGTGAGAGGGAGAGAGGACACACAGACAGGGCATGCTTGGTGATCCACTTTATACCTCCCTAGAGGGTAACTTCATTGGCTTGAGACTCTGCTCCTGTAGGAAGACAGCAGCCTGGTCTCCTAGCACCCACAGAAACCCCATGTAGTCAAATTTTCTCCACACTCTGAATAAAGTGAAGTGCTGCTTGCTTGTCAGTGAGGGTCTAGGTACATGCACCAGACTTCAATTATTTTTACTTAATCATTCTATGGTAGGTGTCTTAGTTAGGGTTTCTATTGCTATGAAGAGACACCATGACCACAGCAACTCAAACATTTAATTGGGGTAGCTTGCTTACAGTTCACAGGTTCAGACTATTATAATCATGGTGGGACATGGTGGCAAGCAAGCAGACATGGTGCTGGAGAAGTCGCTGAGAGCCCTACATTTGCAGGCAACAAGACTGGACTGTCTCACTGGGAGTGGCTTGAGATCTCAAGCCTGCCTCCACAGTGACACATTTCCTCTAACAAGACCATACCTTCTCCATCAAGGTCTCACCTCCTAATAGTGCCATTTTCTTTGGGGGCTATTTTCTTTTAAACCACCCCATTCCACTGCCTGGTTCCCAAAGGCTTGTAGCTATATCATAATGCAAAAATGCATTCAGTCCAACTTCAAAAGTCTCCATAGTCTATAACAGTCCCAAACTTATTTAAAAGTCTAAAGCTCAAAGTCTCTTCTGGGATTCATGCAATCTCTTAACTATAATCCCCTGTAAAATCAAAATCAAAAGGCATATCACATACTTTGAACATATAATGGCACAGGATATACATTACCATTTCAAAACACAATAGGGAAAGGAGCACAGTGAGGAAATACTAGACCAAAGCAAGACCAAAACCAGCTGGGCAAACTCCAAATTCTGCATCAAAGCACTCTTCAGATCTCCAACTCCATTCAGCTTTGTTGACTGAAACACACTTCTCTCTCTTGGGCTGGTTCCACTCCCTGTTAGCAGCTCTCCTCAGCAGGTATCCCATAACTCTGGCATCTCCAACATCTTGGGGTCTCCAAGGCAATCCAGGCTTCAACTTCACAGCTTCACACAATGGTATGGCCTCCATTCAAGGACACTCCTGACACATGCCTGGCTTCAGTGGCTTTCCTTAGTCACAAGGACAAATTCCATAACCTCTTTCTTCTATCCTCAACTCCAGAATTACATGGCCTAAGCTGCCAGGTTCTGTTGCTCTCTGGAGCTAGAACATGGCCTTCTTGTTCAATTACATCTTTCTTCACCGACTTTCTGTTTTTGATGGTTAGATAAGGCTGGTCTCAAACCCAGAGATCTGCCAGCCTCTGCTTTCCAAGTACTGGTATTAAAGGAATGCACCACCACACCTGGCTTTAAACTTTTCTCTAATTCCTTTTCACAAGTTAGAAACTTAGCTGGGTGGGATCTTGCCCTGAGGTCACCACTCCCTTTATTCCATTTCTTATTCTGTTTATCTCCTTGAACACAGGATTTAGTTCCATTCCACTTTTCGGTGTTCCTTTTCTCCTTAAATTCTACATTTTGTAATTTACCCTGCTCAGTTTGCTCCTTTTTATTATAAATCACTTTAGTCTCACACAAACTTTTTGGACAAGGACTTTAAAAAGCAGCCACTTTCTCCACCAAAATATCATTAGAATCATTTCTAGGCAACATACTAAAATTCTTCTCCATGCCCCTATTATGGTCCATTAAGCAGTGCTTAAAGCATTCCACTGCTTTCCTAACCCAAAGTACCAAGGTCCAAATTCCTCCAAACAAAAGCATGGTCAGGCCTATTACAGCAATACCCTAGTCCCTGGTACCAACTTCTGTCTTAGTTAGGGTTTCTATTGCTTGAGGAGACACCATAATCACAGCAACTCTTATAAAGGAAAAATATTTAATTGTGATGGCTTACAGTTTCTGAGTTTCAGTCCATTATCATGGTGGGATATGGCAGTATGCAGACAGACATGGTGCTGGAGCAGTAGCTGAGAGTCCTACACTTGCAGGCAACAGGAAGTGGATTATCTCACTGGGCATAGTTTAAGCATATATGAGACCTCAAAGCCCACCTCCACAGTGACACACTTCCTTCAACAAGACCACACCTATTCCAATAAGGCCACACCTCCTAATAGTGCCACTCCCTTTGGGGGCCATTTTCTTTCAAACCACCATAGTATGTTACTTAAACACATAGTGGCATTAACTTCTCATTCCAAAAATCTAAATGTATTTGCGGCAGCAGAGAGTCAGTGGGGCCAAGGCAAGAGTATTCCACCCCCAAACTCGTGATTCATGTTTGTCTTCCAGAGAGATTTATATGGAGACTGAAGACAAAGACAGTTTCTCAAAACATCTGCTCTTTTTGTGACTCTACAAGTGGGAAAAACATTCCCATGAAGTCTTCTACATTGTGGGCCACCCTGAATCCTACATCATCAGTACCTCTCATTTGGTGACTTTGAAGGTGTTGGTTAAATGGCACTCTACTCGTGGCTGGCCACTGCCTGCGGCAGCCATGCCAGTAGAGGAGAGTGCTGATTGGAAGAATCACAGCCATGGTTACCTTTTTAGAGCTTTATTGGTGGGGGGGGGGGGGAGGGAGAGAAAGGGGGGGGGGGGGCAGATGGAAGGAAGGACCGGAAAGGAAAGAGAGAGGGACACACAGAGGGCCGACCCGCTTTTTAGGCTGGGACGCCGGCGAAGGCTGATGATGTAATTAAGGACCGAATCCTTACAGTAGGTACCTCAGTTTGGTTACTAATCTTCTAAAGCAGGAGTTCTCAACCTTCCTAATGTTACGACCCTCTAAAACAATTTCTCACGTTATGGCGACCCCCACCATAAGATTTTTCATTGCTACTTCATAACTGCAATTTTGCTACTATTATGAATCATAATGTAACATCTGGGTTTTCCAACGGTTTTGGGTGACCCCTGGGAAAGAGTTGTCTGACCCCCACAAAGGTTGAGAACCACTGTTCTAAATCATTAGCAGTTTAAAAAGACTTACTCAAGAGGGAAAGTCTTCCAATGCAGCATCATGTAACTTTTATTCTTTCAGTGATGAGGTGCCAAAGTTCACTGTTTTGTTTCATTTTGTTTTTTCAGAGGAAGATAATTATTAACAACAGCTTATATTTGTAAACAGCATAACCAGCTGTCGGTAGTTTTAGAGTGACTTTAAGGTCCTGCCTACCTTGGACGTACAAAACATGTAAAATACTGTGGTGGTTTTCCGAGGTGTCCTCACTTAATTAAAAGGCCGTGAAAGCCAAAGAGACTTTCCAATTATTTTAAAGACTCCTTGCGTGAAATTTTCGATATACTTCTGAAAAATGCCGCTGTCACAGCTGCCTCCTACTGAGACTTGAGTTCCAATCTGTGCCTCTGCTGCAGGCTGTGCGACCACGGCTGCCAGGTGGCACCAGCTTCCTCACAGCATCCTCCTCCTGGCTGCCATGAGGGAATAAGGCCGCATCTCCCTGGGAAGCTCCCACCTGTGACTCTGGAGAAATCTGTCTACAGAAAAGAGATGGCAAGCATGCTTGAACATTTGAATTATTGCTGTCATCAGCACCCTGCTTCCTCCCTGGTGCTGAACCTTTGACATTGAGACAGTTACTTATTCACGGGTAGTTATAATATTTGTAATTTGCTTGGGGTTGTTTTACACGATCACTGTCAAATGCATTTATTATAATTGGGTTGAGCCTATTTTTTTAACTATATAACAAACATCTTCACTGATCCAAAGTAGTTAGTCTGGTTTAAGGTTAAGCTTGCTTCAATAGAAGGAACAGGAAGAGAGACTGTGGAGATGGCTGAAAGGGTAAAGTGAGCAAGCATGGGGACCTGAGTTGGGTTCTACAGCACTCATGTAAAAGATGAGAACTGAAGCTCATGTCTGTAATCCCAGCGCTAGGAGAAGGGTAAGGAAGGTAAGGAGATCCCAGGGGTTCATGGCTAAGCATCATAACCAAAACAGTAAGCTCTGGATTCAATAAAAGACCCTGTCTCAAAAAGTATAGTGGAGAATGATAGAGAAAAAAACACCAAACCTTGACCTCTAACCTCCACATGTGCATGCTCTTACAAGTGGTGCCCATGAACTTGCACGGTCATGCATACACCACACACCAAGATGGGGAGAAAGAGAAGGAAGAAGAGTAGGGAAGAAGAAAGGAGGGAGGGAGGGAGCAAAGAGAATACTGACCATGTCTTTGAGCATGCCCTGCATCATTTGGTCTACAGGGGCAGTTAAGGCAGTTGTGCTCATTGGAAAAGCTTTATGGATGTAAGTTACTGTGTCAACAGCTCCAACATGTACCTATGAGTGTAAATGGTGACCACAAAATCAGCCATTTGCAAGAGAACTTTTTACTTTTAAAACTCCTAAAGGGGCTTCCATCAGCCTTTTGCTGTTAAATAGGGTGTATCATGTTTTGTTTTGTTACAGTGCTGGGGACTAAATCCATACCTCACACATGCTACGTAAGCACAGTGCCCTGAGCTAAGTACACAACCCTACGTTTTCTTTTCAGACCACTGAGAAGACGTTAGTGATATCCTTGATTAGGGAATATTCCAGCACTGTGGGATATTAAGGAAGAAATTTTCATCACCTAAATTTTGATTTTGAAAAAAGTATTCTGCTTAAATTTTATGGCAAGAATTTATAATGAAAATATTTCTTAAGTATTTTATTTTACCAGAGACCTTTGGTTGGTTGACTGGTTGGCTGGATGGCTAGTTGGTTGGTTGGTTAACAATGGTTGGTTGGTTGATTAGTTGGTTGATTGGTTGGTTGGTTGATTGGTTGGCTCACTGGCTGATTGGTTAGCTGGAAAGCTGGATGGTTGGTTGGCTGATTGGTTGGTTGGTTGGTTGGTTGGTTGGTTGGTTGGTTGGTTGGCTGGTTAGTTGGCTTGATGTCTAGCTGGCTGATTGGTTGACTGGTTGGTTGGCTGGCTGGATGACTGACAAGCTGGCTGGCTGGCTGGTTCGTAGGTTGGACGGGTGGATGGATGGATGGATGGATGGATGGATGGATGGATGGATGGATGGATGGATGGATGGTTAGTTAGCTGAATAGCTATCTGGTTGGCTGGATGGATGGTTGGTTAGTTGAATGGCTAGCTGGCTGCCTGGTTTGTTGGTTGGTTGGTTGATTGGTTGGTTCTGCATAGAGAAGAATAAATTTTAACTTTAGGGCAGAATACTGAGTGTTAACTTCTCTAGCTCTGCTTTGTTTTATCACTGATATGAAATCAAACTTCACTATGTATAGTACACTTCACTCATATGACTGATCTTAATTCCCTCAGTTGAGACTTAGCAAAGGCACTAGGACACTAAGGCTGCAAAACCTCAGGAAACCTGTCCTCTTGCAGTCTTGTGAATGTCCTTGGGCTTATGAACAATAAACATCTCTTGCCTCGCCCTGTCTCTAGCCCTGTTGCTCTCTGTCCCATGGGAACAGCAGCCAGGTTCACTTCCAAATGGTTACTATTTTCTCTAGTCACTAGTGTGTATGCACCATTGCTTCCTAACCATTCACATGAAGGGCAATGGCAATTAATGACTCTCTTTTCAAATCTAATTCTAGGGCTGGGGCTGTACCTCAGTGTTGAATGCTTATGTCACATGCAGAGACCTGAGTTCCATCCCTAGTCCCACATACAAACACACTCATCTAATTCCAAAGTAAGAACTGTAGAAATAATCTCTCTCCTTCCTTCCCATTCTTTTCCTTCCTTCCTTTCCTTTTCCTTCTCTCTTTCCTATCCCCTTGACAAGATCTCACTATGGACCCTGGATTGGCCTTGATTCATAGTCCTCCTGCCTCTGCCTCCCAAGTGCTGGGGTTACAGGTACATATCACTGTACCTGCCTGCTCAAGTCATGCTTCGGCTTTAATGGTGGTGGCTGATGTTGTTCAGTTGGATTTTTCTTTTGTGTTTTAAATAGGGTTTCACTATGTAGCTCAGGCTGGCCTAGAACTTACAGTGTAACTCCAGCTGACCTCAAATCATGATCTTGACCCAGCCTTCCAAGTTTGGGATTACATGCAACACCATGAACCCCCACAATTTATACATACCAACATTGCTTCTTGATTTTCACATGGAAATTGGCTGAATACAAATCATTCTATTATCTTGTTTTCCGGATGGCATGGGGAAATCAATGATGGTAGCAAAAGCTAAGGCTTGGCCCACATAGTTAGTGAACAACTTTCCCACTATTGCTCATAACAGAAACAAATCACAACACAACACTGAGGTTGTCAAGGGCTTCCACATTTTATGAGCGTTTCATTGGTTCATTTCACATTTACTTGTAATGTGGAAATCTTTATTTGATTTTGTTTCCTGAGCTAGGGTCTCACTGTGTAGGGCCCTGCTGAACTCGAACTCTCCAATTTCCTCCCCCAGTCTCCAGTATTCTGAGGTTACAAGCATGCACCCCCATACCCACCCCTGAGGCATCCATAAGTCTAAAGATTTGTCATCGCTACCACTGGATTACCTCAGACAAGTAGCAGCCCTGCCCTTTGTCCTTCTGACCTGAAAAGTGACGAGTCTCTACAAAAGAATGAAACAGAGGCTGGGGAGATGACTCAGTTGGCAAAGTGCTTGTCTGACAAGTCCAAGGACGATGATCTGAGGTCAGATGGAGTTAGACTGCAAGTTCTAGTCTGATCCTGAAGAACGCATGTGAAAAGGCCAGGCATGGTGTCTGTGCTTTTTATCGCACGGTTAGGAGGCAGAGACAGGCAGATCCCTGGGGCTCGCTGGCCAGCCTGCCTAGCCCGCTTAACGAGTTCCACAGTGCCAGGCCAGAGAGATACGCTGAGGGGGAAGGAAAAAAAAGTTAGTAATGCCTAAAAAATGACACCCACGGTAGCCTTCTGACCTCCACGTGCATGTACACACACACACACACACACACACACACACACACACACACACGCACACGCACACGCACACGCACACACACACTACCCAAGAACAAAATATTTTGCTATAACCGGAGATTAATAAGTATGAAGAGAATTTATAAAATGTAATGAAACCCTGAAATGTTCCATTTTATTTTAATAATGCATATTAAATTGTGGTTGTAAACAAAGCAAAGTTATCCATGTGAGGGGGAAGGGACACCGGAAAGGCTGTCAGCACTTTCTCCAGTCAAGGCAGAGCACAGAAGTTATGATTTCCTTCTACTGTCTGCTTATTAGCAAAGGGGTCTGAAAGGAGAACTGTTTCGGAAGTTTGTCTTGAAGCATTCCGGAAATACTAAACTGGAGAGAGGCAAGCTATTTTCCAACAGGTAGGAATTTAGAATTGCTCATCAGAGGAGCATGCCTGCCTCTGACAGGGGGCTTATCCACCTCCAGCCTCCGTGTACCTCTGGGTACACAACCACCCATCCTTATCTATGGGATCTACAGGCTCCTCCCTTTCCTCCTCTGCACTTTATCCATTCCAGGTATCCAGTGGACACTGCTCAGTTAACAGCACGCAGTCTCAATTCTGTACTGACACAGACTCAAAGGGATTTTTACAGTTAGGACTCCACCAGGAATATGAGAAGCGACTGCTCATGGCCTCATGGTCCTGAGACCTCCAAGCTTTCAGGTATCCAAATGAAGCATCCCCTCTCCTGACTCGAGGCCCTCCCTTAGGGAGAAGCTTCTAGAAGTTTCTGTGCAGCAGTATAGGCTCCCTGGAGACTCTGGGGGAGCCCTGAACTAGAAAGAAGGCTCTGGATGAGAGACATGAACAAACTCTGACAGAAAAGGCCAGCTGAAATCTGACCACTCTTTATTTTCCTAACCATCTTTTCAGCCCTTCTCTGTTCTGTGGGCCGAAAGCACTAAATAGAGCAGTAGCCTCAGAATTTGGAAGGCTCTGGCAGACAGGGCTAGGCTGAGTTATGGTTTTCTGTAGTGCTCTGGCTGCCCAGAAGTCATACATAATGGAAAAAGAGGTAAATAAGAATTAAAAGGCTGAAGTCTCTTTTTTTTCTCCTGTCCTTTGATTACACCACCGTTTTATGGATGGTTCCCCGAAGACAAGGAAACTCCCTTCATGTGTCATTGCTCCTGTAAATTGTTGAAGAATCACAAAACTGAAATACTTCAGAGCGGATTTTTCTCTGTTGCCTCTTTCCCGCTGTCCTGACCCTCTTAAGGTGATGGCTTACTCACACATGCTCCTGTTCTGCAGCCCTAGAGCCTGGCTCCCTGTCCCACCACTCCGAACACAACAGGTTTTAATTTGACTGTGTCTTAGGTGCCAGAGGAAACCAAACCCCTCTTAGTCTACGCTGAGGCTGGGGTGGTGTTCACCAGGGTAGGACAGAGCTGGCTTCATACGATAGCGTTGCGGTCCAGGGGACAGGCCCTCAGCAGACAAGCCACATTCTTCACTTCACCTCTGCATTGGAATTGAGGGCACAGCTGTACGCAGAAAGCCAAACCAATCGGGATTTGGTCTGGTTTAAACACTCTCGGCGGGAAGAGGAATAGGGAGGAAGAGTGGCTGTCTGAACTCTCTAGATAATCTCTCAAGGTTTCACTTTCCTTCACCAAAATAGAACCCGATACAGGATTTGATCTCCAATTCTGAATCTATCCAGAAGTTTCTAGCACGGGTAAAATTTCCATTTGTTGTGGTTGCTGTTGCTGTTGCTGTTGCTGTTGCTGTTGCTGTTGTTGTATGTCACTTACCCTCCAGCCAACAAAAACGGAGAGACTGGTTCTCACTCCGTATTCCCTTCCAGCTGGAGGAAGCACCTTTAAACAGGAAGGATTTGGTGCAGTAACAGGCTAGACGACATCATGACAGAGTGTGACGCCAGAGCGATGGCGCCTCATGCGTGACTATGAGCGGATCTGAAAGGGGACAGGCAGTAGAAATTAAAACGGGCCCCACGTGACAGTCAGGATTCTTCGTCACCTGAGGTTTCCAGATCTTCTGAACTGAGATGTGTTGGGTGTGGTCCGGCAGCCCAGAAGAGCGCATGCTTGAGGAAGTCACAAAGCCCACCACAGAACAAATTGCTCTGGGCTTTCGTGAAGAGGCATCTAATTCATTTACTAATTTCTCTCTGTCCTGCAACCAAAGTGTGTGGTGTCTTCAGTAAGAGGGTCTTACCATCTAGTTCTGGTGGGTGACCAAGAGCAACTCGTTGTTTGGGGGGGGGGGGGATCTGGGACCTCCCTGCCCAACAGCTCCAAGGGAGGTCTCCCATGCCTCGTCCCTCAAGCAGAAAGGGCACGGCTTGGGCTCAACTGGATGTTCCCTAAGCAACCTGGAATGAGTGAATCCCAAGGTCATTTTCAGAAAAGATCTTTTCTGACATATACTGTTTCTTTTATGATATATGGAAAATCTAAAGCAAAGACCACAAAAACCAATAGTTTCTAAATTTGAGCAGCATGTAAATAGTTGCTTTGTTTGTATCATGTTTGAAAAAAGACAGCAATATTTAAAGGCCCTTTTCCTGATCACCTGATCCCCTAACACAGAGGTTCTCAATACGAGGGTCGCAACCCCATCGAGGGCTCTAATGACCCTTTCACAGGGGTCGCCTCAGACCATCAGAAAACACAGATATTTACATTGTGATTCATAACAGTAGCAAAATTACAGTCATGAAGTAGCAATGAAAATAATTTTATGGTTGGGGGTCAGCACAACATGAGGAACTGTATTAAAGGGTCACAGCATTAGGAAGGTTGAGAACCACACTTCTGAATAGTAATCCCTGATGAAATTTTGTTGAGTATTTTCCAAGATATAATTTTCTATAGGTTAAAATATGTATTCATATGAACACGGAGTCCATGTATGTGATTGAAGAGGGTCGGGCCACAGTCACACTTGAATATTGATGCTATCTCTTTTGTTTTTAATCCAAGTTTTGTGATTCTAAATTACTTTCTATTATGCTGTTTTCCATTGTTTTCTTCTGTGAGAATGTTAGAATGGGAATCAGTCCCTTATAAATAATAGCAGAATAAAAGCCAAACTCTCATTCACACAATTCACAAAACAACTCAGCAAGCTTTCCTTGGGCATCGCTAGGTAGTCACCCCTTCACATCCCGTAATGCCTTAGAAGGCAGATACACGGTACAGACACTCGAAAGGCACTTCCTCTCTGTCTAGATTCTAGTGGGGTTTTTGCTGATGTATTTATCTTTTGTATTTGTGTGTTCGTGCATGTTTGTGTTCATGACTACAGACACACACCTGTCATGCGGCACACGTGGAGGCTGGAGGATAACTTTGAGTGCTCATCCTTCCAACTTGGCTGAAATCAGGTCTCTTGTTTGCTGCTGTGGACCTCAGACCTGTTGGTCTTCAAGCTTCAAGAGATTCTCTCCTCCCTGCCTCCCATTTCACCACAGGAGCACACTACCATGTCCAGTTTTCTGTGGCCTGTGGGGATCTAAACTGAGGCCCTCGTACTTACAGAGCAAGCACCTGACTCATCGGGCCCTGTCCTCAACCCTAGAACCTAGTTTTGAATGTAAATGTAAAGAAGTAGGTCTTGGGTCCAACTTGCTTCCACCAACTTGACTTTTCCTTTAATCTTTACAAAACGAAGTGCGTGTGCTCTGAGTGAATCTTAATCCCGTTACCTCTCAGTCTCTGGTTCCTTTAGCTTCCTTCAAATTTGAGGAAAACAAACAAACAACAAAAGCTTGTCCCTCCTTTGCTGAAACACCACCCTTGTGTTTATCACTCCTTAAGGGGCTCCAGTATGTGTCTCCATCCCTCTCCCTTGCTGCGGGACAAAATAAATAAATCTCTCCTACACACGGAAGGTCATTTTTATTTATTCAACATTTGCCATTACTTTGAATCAAATACTTTTTCCAAGCCACCAGTCCAGGCCACCATTCGCTTCAACTTCATCTTCATAGGAAAGAAAGTTGAGCAGCTCTGAGTGCTGAATTTAGCAAGAACCGAAACAGAACCAATGGGAGCACTCGTCAGGCACCCCTAGACCTAAGGAGCAAGCCGTGAGGAGATTCCTGCTGCAGAATCGGTGGTTTCATGATCTAGTACAAGCAACTCTTTCTTCTTTGGTGCAAATGTCATTATGAAAGGGGAAAGGCTCCGGATCACCATGGGGGAGACATAGTCTGTTCTTCAACCACATTTTACAAACACATTTAATGTCAGCATCTAAATTACATGGGACAGGCTGTGCATGCGTCCTCTCTCTGTTCCGTTCATAGACTCTGTCCTGGAAGTGAAGGGAAAATAACCCCCCGCTTTTGTCTTTGGATCATCTTTGATGAGTCAGATATTAAATACAACTGGCTCGGAGGCCTCCTGTGAGTGTGGGACATGTCAGCATTTAGATGGAAATGATTGGATTCATATCTGTGTTACGGTTTCAAATTTCTGGGTCCTTTCTAGGTCTCCTGCTGTAAATTCTTCATTGCAGGTTTAAGTAAAAGGAATGTGGCAGGTTTAATACCGCAAGTAAATTATTAACTGTGAGGACGCACAAAACACGCATGAAACAGTGGTGTGACTGGGCGGGGACCAGTCCATCACTCAATTCTGTAAAGGAAAATCAAAGTGGCTTTTTTAAAATTATTATTTCAATGACATATTTTTCTTGGTTAACTCGCTTTACTCTGCTAAGTGTATTATGTTCTGTGTCATATAAAACAATCATATCTATCTGGCTACTTTTGAGTGTCTAAAGCCTAACATCCAAGTGAGAGAGAATGAACTTGCTTAGGAAAGGGTGTTAGTTATGCGTAATGTTTCACCCCTCAAAGGTCAAGCGACTGCAGTTGTCTGAAACCATGACCTTCATGAGAACAGTGTCAAGTCCAAATCCCAGTAAACAGACTCCAGAAAATAGGAAATAGCTTTTTTTATTGATAGTGGTTGTGCCTTTTGGTCATGATCAGAAGAAAGTAGATTTGAAGTCTAATCTCACCCATTAATTTATCGTGTGTGTGTATATGTATATGTGTGTATGTGCATATATGTGTGTGTATGTGCATGTATGTGTGTGTATGTGTGTGTATGTGTGTATGTATGTGTGTGTATGTGTGTGAGTGTATGTGTGTGCATATGTGTGTATGTGTGCACATATGTGTGTGTATGCACATGCATACGTGCATGTGAGTGCGTGTGTGTGTGTATGTGTGTGTGTGTGTGTGTGTGCATGTGTGTGCAAGGCGGAGGCGTGAGTAGAACAACACATGTATGGAGATGAGAAGACAACTTTCAGGAATTCTACCACGGGTCCTGGGGATTGAACTCAGGTTGTCAGACTTCTTATACGTCATGGCTGAAGCTTGAGATATAATTTCTACAAAACTTTCATGGTCCAATTTCAAACTCAGAACCAGGTGTCAAGTCCTCCCTCAGCACAGTTCCTCTAGACTCCGATAGAAACCCAATATCGTCCGTATTCACACCCACCCGAGTGATTGCTGATGCAGAAGAACTTCTTCAACCAGGTTCTACTGTCTGACAAACCACAGTGTATTCTTAAAGTCATAAAACATCAATTTACGGTAAAATTTAAAGATTAAATGATTAGTGTCTCACAAAACTATATCGAAAATGATATTCATTTGCACGCTACATTTTACCAGTTGCTTGGGTCATGTATACGTTCTCAAAAAAGGTTGTCTCAGAATGCTGAAAGAATCACCCCCCCCCAAATCCATGAAATTTGCCAAGAAGAAAAGATTCGTAAATGACTGAAACCATTGCTCAACTCTTAATTGACACAAGGGTCTCCATGCAGCCTGTTGGTGTCTGAGAGGCCACTCACGTACAGAAGCGGTCATTAGCTAAGAATAAATTTCCAGTGTGCAGATCCAGTGACAATAATAATAAACAGATGCCAAATTACAAAAATGGATTAAGCCTCCTCACCTCCGCTGAAATGAGCCTGGAGTCTCTGAGAGCCCATGTGGGAATACAAGCATGGCCCCCAGCTGGATCCGAAATAGGAATGCAAAAACACTTTTTCTTTTAAAGAGTCTATATAATGTGTCCTAAGGAAATCATTCAAGTATTAAACACACTATTGCTCCCATCTCTTAGTCTTCCGTCTGATTGAATGTCAGGAACCTCCCTCACAGGGAGATGCTGTGTCAACCAGCCGACTCTGTGAAGCAACCCAGGTTACTCAAACAAGCTCACAAAAAGCGTTTAAGGAGCTCAGTGCATCTGAGTTAATCCCTGGTTGGGTTTTTCCCAAGCGCTCCCAATCTGTTCTTAATTATGCCTACTCAACTCAACCTTGATACATCCAGAGCCAAGTGGAGAGAATTGGGCCCAGGGGTTTCACATTTTCATTAAAATCCAGGGGTAACATTTAACCAACTTGAATTGTGGGTGGTAGCTCACCTCGTGACTTCTGCACAGGAAATTTGACTGAACACATGGAGCTCGGCTGTGCAACAAGATCACTGTTTGCTTTGCTAGTATGTGTGCACTAAATGGTACTTGGCAAGGCTTCACCCCACCCCTTACCCTGGCCCACAGCTAAATCATTATCTTTCCTGATAGCTCTCAGTTACCTAAATAAAAGGATCAGTTTCATGACATACACAAAGTGCAAACGTATGTTCTGTTAACAGTAAAGATAGTAAGTTCCCAATTCTATTAACTACTATAAAACAGTGATGTTTCAACTCCTGTGGCTCCATCAATGCTCTGTGACAATGCTGGATATAGTATGTATGTGCATTTTTATATGAAAAGTTATACCTCAAGGGGATGTACCTCCGTGGTAGAGCACTTGCCTAACATGCATAGGGTCCTGTATTTGATTCCAGCACCACAAATCACGAAGAAGAAGAGGAATACAATAGAGAGAAAGAGAGAGACATATTAAATTATATGCATGAAGCCCTGGGTCCACTCCCCAGCACTGCATAAACCTGACATGGTGGATTACATACTTGTAATCCCGACATTTAGGATGGGAAGGCAGGAGTATCACAAGTTTAAGGTCATCTACAGCTCTAATTGCAAGTTTGATGTCAACCTGAGTTATATGAGACCCTATCTCAAAAGCACACACACACACACACACACACACACACACACACACACAAAGGTGGGTAAGGATGAAATAAACTATAAATGAATTAGAAAAGTATAAAACTTTATCTTGAAGAGCACATATTACATGAGGGAGACATTCTTGTTCCAGCTTTATAAATAAAAATGCTATCTACTTTTAATTACAAAATACTCGACCTATTTATGGTTGGAGCTTAGATAGATGGCTCAGTCAGTAAAGTATTTTCCACACAAGCAGAAAGGCACAAGTTCAGATCCCCAGCACCCACATAAAAAGGCGGGCACTGAATTGTACACCTGTAATAGATCCCTAAAGCTTGCTGGCCAAACCAGCTGAACCAGTGCTCTCCAGGTTCAGTGAAACACCCTGTCTCAAAAAGCATGGCGAAGAGCAACTGAGGATACTCAACATCGGCTGTCCACCTCTGAGCACCTCTACACATGCACACACATGAAGATGTACACATACATATATTTCACTCTAGGTAAGTATTCTTACGTTTGATTATCTTAGGTTGGTTTTATGGGTTGAATCCACCAAAAAAAAAATCATAAACGCAAAAACTCCTTGGAAAAACTCTTCTTCAGTTTGTTTTTCACTACTTAAATTCTTTAAAAATTAAGGTTTTAGTTCAGACATAAATGGGTTACCTACTTCAACTCTGCCCCACCCCCACCCAAGGCTAAGGGAACATCATGGAAGAGCGGACAGAAAGAAGGTGAGAACCAGAAGACAGAAAGCAGAGCTGTGATACGCTGATTTCTGGTCATATGGCTGATGCACACATCAACTCACAGCAGCTGTGATTGTCTGCACAAGATATGCACAAGACCAAGCCAAGCGAAATCCAGCATGGATGGGGGAGGAGATCCCAAGGTCCCACCCCCAGCTGAGTTTTTGTAGTTTATGGCTATTGAGAGAGGACAGTCACTTTTCTTTGAGGATGTGGCCACTGATAGGTTGCCTGTGTTCCAGTAGATAGCCTCTCACCTGTGTGCATGGCACTAACTGGATTCCGAAGAATAATATTAATAATATTTTTTAAAGAGGACACCAAGTCAGGAGGCAAATGGTTTGATGTATCCCAGGGAGTTGGAAAGAAGTAGTGAGGGGTGAATAAGATCAAAATACATTGTATACATGTATAAAATTTCAAAGAATAAATGAAAATATCATTTAAAAATAAAATTTGGAGATTTAAAAGTCATACACAGACAAGAAAAAGGAGAAACACATAAGTAAAGATATAAAAGGAACAGAAAATTTTGTGACTTATATAATGAACATGTGAAAAATAAAATTTTTAAAAATAAATTTAATATCCCCCACTGAAATGTGTTCAAAGGTCATCAGTGGGTATATCATAAAAAAAGAGAACAAAAATGTTCACTCTAGAACACGCAAACATATTCGTCTTACTTATAACCTTATAACTTGTAACTTATAACAGAAGCAAATATTCAGTTATATTTACTCTGCACAAACGTGTGTGTGTGTGTGTGTGTGTGTGTGTGTGTGTGTGTCTGGTGGCATTGTATACACAGTCTGATGAAAACATGAAATTATCCAAATCTTTGAAAGACTGGGATCAGTCAAATAATGTGTTAGAACACTCCTACACAATAAGATGAGCAAAAGGTTCAAAGCTAGAGAGATGGCTCAGTGTTTAAGAACTCTAGCTGCTCTTGAGTTCCCAGCACCCACAGCACAATTTCCTAAAACTCCAATTCCAGCTGATCTAATGCTCTCTTCTGGCCTACATGAGTAAGTACATGCATGTGGTACACATAAACTCATGCAGACACATGGACATACAAAAATAAATCCTTTAAAGATTATAATGTAGAATTATATATTGCTAAGGATCTAGACTATAGTGATATTTTATTTGTGCTGAAATGTGATTTTATTTGTATGTTAATAAATAAAGTTGCCTAGGGGTCAGAGCTATTACAAGCCATAGGGAAAGCCAGGGCGGTGGTGGTGCACGCCTTTAATCCCAGCACTTGGTAAGCAGAACTAGGTAGATTTCTGTGTGTTCAAGGATACAGCCAGCATTGGAGACACACGCCTTTAATCTCAATACCAACCATAGAAGACCTGGAGTGACCACAGACAGGCAGTGACGGAGATGGTCATGTGGTTGGGTTTACAACCAATGAGAAGGCAGAACAGAACTCTATTTAAAGACAACGCACAGGAAGTAGTTCCTTTTCAGAGAGGTCTCTTGGCGGAAGAGGCTAGCCAGCAGCAAGCAGGTAAGGCTCTTAGCTCTGACCTCTTGGGCTTTTATCTTTACATTGGCTCTGTGTCTCTTATTTAATAAGACGGTTGGTTACATCTACACTAGACCAATGATAGAATGCTTACACAGAATGTTCAAGGCCCTGGGTCTGATCCCCACTGGGGGAAAATTGACCTTTTTACTTTTTTCTTTTTAAAGTAAATGTATATAATCAAAGTCTAAATTAGTGTTAAAATAAAAATATTAGTTATCTCTGGGCATTGGGATTTTTATTTCCTTTTTCTTTCTACCATCTGTATAGTTCAACTTTTTACAATGTATATAGTAATTTTATAGTTTAAAAAATCTCACCAAACACTCAGCACAGTCCTGTAATCCAAATACTTGGGAAGCTAAGAAAGGAGAGTCTCAAGTTCAAGACCAGCCTGGGGTACACAGTGAAACTTAGTCTTTAAAAGAAGGTGGGAGAGGAATAGAGAGACCAAGATGGAATGCCAGAGAAGTACGGAGATGGGATAAGAAAAAGAGAGAGAAAGGGATAAGGGAAAAGAAAGATGGGAAGGGTAGGGGAAGAAAAATCTTAACTTGATTGATGTTCTCTTCCCCAGTCTCTGGAATAGCAAACAACATGGCCTTATCAGTCAAAATATCAAATACTTAACCTCAACACTAGGAAGTAAAACATCAAATACCAAATCTCTAAACTAGGAATTATCACCCTAACAATTTCCTCTACCAGTTATAAATATTTGGTTCCTAATTGCAATTTCTAATTTGTAAATTGCAACTCCCCCCTTGATCTTTAGAACATAAAAAACAAATGTGAATTCTAGAACAGTAATAGATATTTATATTTCTTTTCCTTCCCAGTACTGTAGCACAGTTCTGTTAGAAATACAGGTATTATTTAGTCAACAAATACTACTCTGACTGTCTTATTGAAAAACCCTTGGAAACTATCCAGTGCCAGTGATGCTAATCTGGTATTAGTTCAAAGGCTAAACTGTTGGGTTATCAAAAAGAATGAAATAAATTGTCCTTCACTGAGACTTCCTCTAGACCTAACTGATTAACAGTAAACAGAGTTAAAATATAAGATACATGCTGTGGGATGTCTTTCTGTAAACTGTGAATATGTATTGCTCTGATTGGTTGATAAATAAAATGCTGATTGGCCAATAGCCAGGCAGGAAGTATAGGTGGGGTAAGCAGACAAGGAGAATTCTGGGAAGAGGAAGAACAGAGTCAGGAGTCGCCAGCCAGACACAGAGGAAGCAAGATGACAAGGCAGAACTGAGAAAAGGTACCAAGCCACATGGCTAAACATAGATAAGAATTATGGCTTAATTTAAGTGTAAGAGCTAGTCAGTAATAAGCCTGAGCTAATGGCCAAGCAGTTGTAATTATTATAAGCTTCTGAGTGATTATTTTATAAGCAGGCCATGGGACTGCGGGGGGCCTGGTGGGACCAGAGAAACATTCTGACTACAGACACAGGAAAGAAGGAATCCCCTGATTTGAAAATGTTCGTTTATAAAAACAGGTCACTAAACTGATAAGACTGTTTCCCTGCATTACTTAGCAGACAGTCATGAGACACAGCAGTGTGGATTATGTGGACCATTCCTAAGAACCTCCTACTGAAGCTTGAACATGTCCACAGAGCTTGAGGGTTAGACCTTTTTGTCCTCATCTCCTGAGAAGCATCATGTGGATGCCTGGGAGCTACCAGCAGGCAGATGGAAGATGGTGTTTTCAGGTGTGCAGAGTCTCAATATATTCATCCCATAGTCTTATACCCATAGAATTTTCAACACAATAAATATGAAAACTAAATTTTATCCATTCAATACTGCCCAACTTTCAAAATTAGTCTTACTAAATGTGGTGGTTTGAAAGATAATGGCCCACAAAAGGAGTGGCACTATTAGAAGGTACGGCCTTGTTGAAGCAGGTGTGGCCTTGTTGAAGCAAGTAGGTGTGGCCTTGTTGAAGTAAGTAGGTGTGGCCTTGTTGAAGTAGGTGTGGCCTTGTTGAAGTAGGTGTGGCCTTGTTGGAGGAAGTGTGGCCTTGTTGAAGTAGCTGTGGCCTTGTTGGAGGAAGTGTGTCACTGTCTGGGTAGGCTCTGAGGTGCTCAAGCTTCACTCAGTGTGACACTCAGTCTACTTCCTATTGTCTGCATATCAACATGTAGCAGCTCTTTCTCCAGCATCATGTCTGCCTGTACACCACCATGCTCCCTGCCATGATGATAATGGACTAAACCTCTGAAACTGTAAGCCGCCACCTCAGTTAAATGTTTTCCTTTATAAGAGTTGCTGTGGTCATGGTGTCTCTTCACAGCAATAAAAACCCTAACTAAGATACTGAATTAATTTTATTACCTCTGTGAGTCATTAGATATACTAGATTATTTTTAAAAAGCCCTAATATAATGGATTATTGTCAGTTCTTTGTACTGATTCATCTTTGCATAGAAAACTCACTGCTTCATCTATGTTTTTACATCTTCATCTATGTTAAAGTAATGAGCAATCTTTAAAGAGTTATGCATGACGAACCCTAGGTAGTATGATGTCATCTGAGGCTCCACTATAATTAGAATTGTGTGGACAAGGAGTTTTTCATTTTCATAGTAATTTTTATTCCTAACTTTCACATAATACAGATTTTCATCCCAGCCTTCCAACTTTTAACTATCTTATAGTCTGGGATTGAAATAGCCAGAACTATCCAGGCAAGAAATTTAAAGACCAGGACAGAAAACTGTCCAATTCAGATACAGTGACACACAACTCTAATTCACCTGGAAACTGGAGACAGGAGGACTGAACATTCCTGGTCATCCTGGGCTACATTATAAGACTCTATCTTAAATAAACAAATGAAAAATAAAACAAACAAGATATTCAAGAAATAGTTCAGATCTCTTTATCATACATTTTTAATAAGCCTATCATTTAGTCCATTTCCTCTCAGTTCTGCCTATATTCTTTGAAATCATAGGATTTGGTGGCTGGAGGAATGGGTTGGTGGTTAAGAGCACTGGCTGATCCTATAGAGGATCCAGGTTCCGTTCCCAGTATCCACATGGCAGCTTGCAACCATCTGCAACTCCAGTTCCAGAGGATCTGACATCTTCTTCTGGCCTCCATAGGCAAAACACTCAAACACATAAAATAAGTTAAAAATAAACAATTTTTAAATAAGAGAAAACAAAGCGTTTTGCTGAATTTGAACTAAAGGATTCTCCTAATTTTTTTTTCCTTATGTGGAGACAACTATGTAGGCAGGCCCAGTACTTCCCTTTTGGAGAAGTCGTGGACTTCACCAGACTCATTCGTATTTTAGATGGTAATAAAGCACACATTTTCAAAACTAGAGTATACTTAGAGACCCTTATTTCAGAGATGCCAAGCGCTCGCATTTAGCCCTATTTAATTTTCATTAACAAATGATTCTTCTTTTTGTTTTGTTTTTCAAGACAGAGTCTCTCTGTGTAACAGCTCTGGCTGTCCTGGAACTCACTCTGTAGACCAGGCTGGCCTCGAACTCACAGAGATCTTCCTGCCTCTGCCTCCTGGGTGCTGGGATTAAAGGCATGAGCCACCACCACTCAGCTCTAACAAATGATTCTTAAGCTAATTATGAGGAAGACTCAAATCTATCAAATCAGGAACTCCACCAATGGCACTGGGGAACTGAGTTTGTAATGATACCGAAGTGGTTAGTACTCAGACAGGAGACTCCTGTCTACGAACTAGAATTTCAGGCCTGCTGCTCTGACTTCCTGGGTCAGATAGTATATTCACATAATTGAGCATGTCTGAAAATTTATCCTGGGTAGTTTTCTGGATAAAACTAAATAAATAAAGTGTCTAAGCCCAGTAAACAAGCTCTCAGAGCCTGCCTATCCCCAAAATGTATCCCACAGAATATTTATAGGCTACATAAGAAAGGAGGTGATCCATGACCAAATAACCATGACAAGCTTGAGGTTAAACAATGAAAGTACATTTCTTCACTCTGGAATTTCTCAGAGCCTTTATGTTATGACTTTCCTGGGGGAGCAGAACAGCGGATATCTCTGAACTAGGGTCCCAAAATGTACAGTTTTAGAAATGCTGAACCAGATGAACCATGACTTATGGACATGACCTTGACTTTATACATTTCAATTCTCATAGTACCTAAAATGATACTGAATAATACATGTAAGGTTGGCTCACCAACTGAACTCTCAGTGTCTAAGAGGTAGGATTATCACACAAGGTGTGGAGGAAATATAGGCTTAAAAACTCTTAAAGACAACAAGCGAATCTTTGCTATTTCCTCTGGTATTTGTTAGTATTTCATTTCTCCTTCTGGACTGTTGGCATATATCAGAGTCACCACTAAAGCAATGGCTCCCTTGTGAGTGACTGATCGGCCTTTCACCTACTAAAACCAAATGCAAGGCTTCACAGATCTAATGCTTACATGAGGAAGAAAGCTGTAGCTGTGGAGCAACGTTGGAACTGTGACAGCAGAAACACCAGAGGAGCCATGGAGCTTAACATGCCTCGGGAGGTGAGAACATCTCACATGTGCCAATCTCTCTAATCAAAATGGATCAGCCCTTAGACAAGAACACCAGAGGGATACCAAGAAGGAGAATAGTCTGAGCCTAAGAAAATTAGCTTGCTAGTGCTGGGGCCACTCCAGCATGGGGGTCTCACAGAGCCTCATTTGCCAGGCCCCGCTGCAGGAAACCATCACGTGGCATGCAAAAATGGAATTGGCCAATGAAGGATAAGAGGGAAATGAAACGCTCAGTGGCTGTCAGCATTTCTCCTGCTCAAGGACTGAGGCAAACTTGTTTGATATTTTTAGTTAGCTTGGTGCTAACCGGCATGTTCCATTTCACTGGAGGAAGGCCAGCCAGGGTGGAATCCAAATGGCTGAGAATTAAAGGTTTATGGCTTGTCTTTTCATATGGGGGAGGAAAAAAAAAGAGTCCATATCTCAGAGTGTTTGAAACCAAATTGTTTTTCACAGTGTGCAGCATGCTTTGATGGAATGGGGTGGCTCAAATGATGTCATCTACAGGGATTAAGAAAACAGTGTACTAAGGTTAACAAGCTGCAGTCATAGCAGAACTAGTGAAGGATTATAGCTGGGCTAATTCATCAATTACTTTTAGTTGCAGAGGCCCCTACAGAGGCAGAAGCCAGTATACACATTTTGGCAGATGACAGATCAGCTCGGTCAACAAAGACCCTGACAGCAATGAACATTCTTTCTAACTTCATTTTTCATCCCTGAGAGAGCAAAATCCCACTAACACCAGTCACGGCCACTCAAAAGCAGCCAAAAAGATAAGTGTAAATATTCTATAGGCTCTCGAAATCTGCATTGCGTGAAACAGACCATGTCTAGTCTCCGAGTTAGAGTCCATTCACCCAATATATACTGTGTCTTATTCGTTAATTTTACTCTTACTGTTTTCCTGTTAAAACTAACTTGTGAGAAAAACTAACCAAAAACCAGAACTAGAAACAGCTGAAGTTTTTAGTTGCTGTATAATTTACTTTCTTTCAAACATTGTATCTGGTTTCAAAGCTGTGTGGTGTACACTTGTGGTCCCAGTACTCTAGAGATGGAGGCAGGAGGATAGTTTGAGGCCAGCCTAGGCTGCATAGCAAGACTATGTCTCAAACAGCATCAAAGATAACTTCTAATTATGAATGTTAGCGAATGCTTTCCCATGCTTGGAGAATATGAATGAGTTGAGTGATGAGCTGTTGGGTAAATGAGCTGTTTACAAAGAGCTACATATAAGGAGATAGATTTTTTTTTAATATATAGAAATGGAAAGATGGGCAATAATTAAAGAAAACCAGCCATTTCAATTCTTCTGCTGTTTACTATAGTAACTACAACTTATCATCTAGTTGTCTAGTAGGGGAGACGACAATGTATCACAGAAGAGACACACACAAAAAAAAAGGACATTAGAGAGTTGAAAAATGTCGAGCCATCGTCTGGAAGCCAGAACCAAGAAAAAACTTCCTGGAAGACCTTTGATTTGCAATGTTGAAGCAAGGATGTAGACACTGAGCTTGAGGAGTAAGTCAAGGGTAGCATGAAATGTGGAGATGAGTGAATGTCGAGAGAACGCTGTTTAAAAGGTCCTGCGTTAAAGGCTTGGACTCCAGCTGACACAGCTGTGGAGAGATGGTTGGCTAAGGAGAGTGCTCGCATCCTCAATGGGTTAATCTGTGAAGAGCTCACAGCTGAATGAGCTGTTAGGAGACATGGCGGGAATGAGTGTGTCACTGAGGGAGAGCATCTTTGTCCCTAGCCTCTTCCCATCTGTCTGTGTGCTTCCCAGCAATCATGGGGTGAGCAACAGTCTTATGATACTCTGCCTCCATACCTCCCCACAATAACAGGGCCAAGTGACCATGGACTGAAACTCCTGGAGGCTTGAGCCAAAATAAGTTCTCCTCCTTTCAGTTGATTTCCTTAGGCTTTTTATCACAGGGGCAAGAGGCTGCTGGTGCTGGCTAGTTTTATATCAACTTGATGCAGCTAGAATCATCAGAGAGGAGGAAGCCTCAATTAAGAAAACGCTTCAATAAGATCAGACTGTATTTAAGCCTGTGAGGTATTTTCTTAATTGTTAACTATTAGGAGAAGGCCCAGCCCATTGTGGGTGGTGCCATACCTGGGCTGCCGGTCCTAGATTCTCTAAGAAAGCAGGCTGAGCAAGCCAATAAGCAGCACTCCTCCATGGCCTCTGTATCAGCTCCTGCCTCCAGGTTCCTGCCCTGTTTGAGTTCCTGTCCTGACTTGCTTCTCTGATGAAGTACAAGCCAAATGAACCCTTTCCTCCCCAAATTGCTTTGGTCATGGTGTTCCATCACAGCAATAGTACCGCTGACTAGGACACTGACTAACACCGTCCTGGTTGGTTTAGCAGGAGGGTTATGTGCACTTAAGTGAGACAGGGAGAATAGAAAGCTGAGCTGGGGTCATTTTTGAAGGGTTTTGAATGCCTCAGGACTTGAAACTTGAACAAAATAATGGAGGGAGTCATTTAAACTTTTTGAGAAAAACTTATCAGAATCAGAAAAACGAGCAGTAGCTACAAACAGTGTCCTGACACTGTTTCAGTGGGGGAGAATTCACGCAGGGAAAGTTAAAGTTTATCATCACATCAAGTCTAGTTGGAAGGTGATGAGAGAGCATTGGGGTGGTAACAGAGGGAGCTGAGACAAAATACAGAGACAATATTCAAGTAGCATCAAAAGAATTTGACCACTAGTCATATGGAGTAGCAGATATTGAAGAAAAGAAAAAGCTGGCTGGGGATTTGGCTCAGTTGAGGGAACATTTGAGTAGCATGCATCAAGTCCTGGGTCTGAACCAGTGGTGGTACATGCCTGCCATCCCTGTGTTCAGGAAGGGAAAGCAAGTTAGAAATTCAAAGATCTTCCTTGACTACATAGTGAACTCAAGGTCAAATTGGGCTACATGGGACACTGCATCAAAAAGGGAAAAGAAAGACAGTGAGGGAAGGAGGGAGGGAGG
>CABHPR010157917.1:0-11557 GCA_902168415.1 Peromyscus melanophrys | reverse complement strand
GGGAGGGAGGAAAACATCAATTACAGGAAAGTAAAATAGATTGTAACAACTTTCACGACAGGAACTGTAAAAAAAAAAAAAAAGAAAAAGTAGGACTGTTTGGGTATCCTTCAACACCTCTTAGAGTTTGACAGTCTCATCTTCATCCAAATATTTATGGAACTTAGCAGCGTCTATTGAGGAGTTGAGCTGTTGAGAAAACGCTCGTGTAGAATAAAGGGTGAATCCCCTTCAGAGAGAATTCCCAGTTCTCCAGCAAATATCTTATAAGCTCTTGTCATATACCTGGTGCTGTCCTGGGCATGCTAAGAGAAATTTAAATGTAATCAGGCTTACAGAGCAGGAGTTGAAAATCGAGCGGTTTTCCACTCTGAGTCTATCACCTAGAGCAAGCACATTTTTTCCCCCAGCTCGTTTATATCCCAGAAATAGCACTGTGTCTATAACCACTTGGATGGTGGTTGTTGGGTTTGCCAGGTGTAACATTTTTTTACTATCATAAGAGAATTTGTGGGAAATATTATTACCAACAGTCATAAGGGCAGGTTGGGGCGAGGAGTGAATAAGAGCTAAATTCCCAGAGCAAGCACAACAGAGGAGACCTTTAGAGAAATCTCTGAGGTTAGAGCCTGAACCTAAGCTCCTCACTAGTGTGTCACTTTCCATCAGAGTGAGCAACAATGGAGCCACCAGCAAGGCTTTGCAGCATAGTGGGGCTGAGTTCAAGGGTTGAACCCAAAAATCAGAGTGGTGGTATATACATTTATAAGAGGAGTCTCTGCCCAGCATCAAAGAAGAGAGCCATGGAAAGATTGTAGGAATCTTACTGTCCCACTGGCTAGTCATTTATTGATACTTACCGACCTACTGTGTGCACAGCACTGCTAACTGAGCATGCCCATGCACAAAGCCGACACAGTCTCTGGCATCATGGAGTTTGTAGTGTAGTAAAGAACGTAAATGTTAATCAGATGGTCAATTGGCAGTAATAAAGAGGGCGGTTCCAGTTCCTGCTTACCAGGACTGTAACTTACCAGTTACAGGACCCAAGTCTTGCGTCATCAAAAAGGAGGGTGTAGCTCAGGAATTCAGTGCTCCCCCTGTGGGTGCAAGGGCCTGGGTAAAATCCCTAGAACCATATACAGAAAGAGAGAGTAAGAGGTGGGAGTAGGCAGAAAGGAAGCAAGACAATAAATTTTATCAAGTGTAGTGGTGCACACTTATGATCCCAGCACTTGGAAAACTAAGGCCTAAGAAATACAAGCTTGATGCCAGCCAGTAAAAGATCTGTCTCAGAGGTTGGAGCATTGGTTCAGCAGGTAAGAGCACTTGCTACACTTGGAGAGGACCCAGGTTCAGTTCCCAAAACCCATGTGGATATACATGAAAACTCTGTATGCATTGCCACTGCACAGTTTCCAGAATGTTTCTATCACCTGAAAGAGAAAACCTGGGATCCCTATTCATAGCTCATCTGTGAGAACCACAGTTTAAGTTTTATTTACGGTGTCTAAGAGATCCATGAAATAAAAATGCCTCTAACCTGTAGGCCCCTTACTCGAGGACAAATATTTCTTGAAATGCTGGAGACTATTAATAGTTTATGGGAGATAACAAGCCACATGTTTTCACCCCTAAAAAAGTTTGTTTGACCCACCAATACCAGATGTGCTTGACCACATGTGGGTGGGAGGTTTATGGGCAGGAAATCCATCAGGATATATGCTCGTCTCTGATTGGACCTGATGGAAAATGTGGTGAATTGCAGGGTTTGCCTTTTTTTAAGCCCCTGCAAACCATGGCTTGGGCCATTTTCTGGAAACCCACAGACAGACCTAACCAAAAAGTTCATCAGCCTGGCCAGCATTTAATTAAAGCTTGCTTCAAATTTGGCTTTAAATTGTGGTAAGGTTCTTCTTCTCCATCAGTGGGATTAACACATCTCCCTCAGCTTCTGGCAATCAGTAATCTACAATACTTTCCTCGTCTGTAGGTTTGTCTATCCTGGGTATTTCATATACGTGGAATCATAATACACTTCTTTTGAACCAGACTTCCACTCTGCATAATGTTTTCAAGATTTGTCTCTGTTGTACCATGCATTGACCCTTCTCTTTTTATGCCACAACACTCCATTGCTTGGATATACCATATGATAGAGTGCCTTGCTTGTAAAACTGGATTGCTATGAGATTACAGAAGACCTTGTTTAACCTTATCGGTCATCTCAGAAAGGATAGTCTCTGTCTCGCCGTGGGCAAATAATTTCAGAGGAGAGAGACTGCCTGAGAGACATAGACCCTATGGCTGCAAGAATTACCTCATTCCCAAGCCCCTCCACCCTACCCTTATAAAGGGTCACAAGCATCATTTCCCCCTGGCAGACCCCTCCATTTCCCAGTGTGTGACCATAAACACAGTTCCTTCTGTTGAAGGTCAGACACCTGTCTCTTCCTGCCTACCATGTCTCTATCCTGCCTCAGAAATCTGACACCATGAACATTTCAGGTTGGGGCTGCTCTTTTGTTTAAAATCGTGTCTCACTATGAAGCCCAAGTGAGTCTTGAACTCACTATGTAGCACAGACTGGCCTTGAACCCTTGATCGTCCTGCTTCTGACTCTCGAGTGCTGGTGTTACAGATGTGGCCACCACACTTGGCTCTACATGTTGCTTATCTATTGTTGTGGATTGAATGTGAACTGTCCCCTGTGGGCTCACGTATCTGAAGGCTGGTTCTGGTGGTGCTGATTTGGGAAGTAGCGGAAGCTTTAAAAGTTGGACCTTCCTAGAAGGAGGCCTTGGGTTTTATAGCCCATTCTCACTTCTTCTCTGTCCTCTACTTCTTGATGTAGCTGTTATTTCACTATCTGCCTCACATTCTTGCAGCCTTGCCCTTCCTGCCATAATGGACTGCATCCCCTCAAACTAGAAGCCAACATAAACTTGTTCTTCCTTAAGTTTATCATCTAGCATCTACCTACCTACCTACCTATCTACATACATATATCTATCTATCTATCTATCTATCTATCTATCTATCTATCTATCTACCTACCTACCTATCTGTTTATCCATCTGTCTATCTACCTATCTACCTACATACATACCTATCTACCTATCTATCTCTATCCCTCTGCTACCCCCCTTTACCCACCTTGCTCTATCTAGTCCCCTCTTTCCTACTTGTGTGCCCTTACACTGCCTCTCAGTGCCAAGACTTTTTGTGTGTGATTTTTTTTATGTGGGTATTTTTATTCTGTAAGTCTTACTTCTTTGTTTGCAAAGTCTTTATTGTCAATGAGTTAACAAGCAAAAACCCTTCCCATCAACTCATTTGAACATAGGCATATTCAACAATAACTTATTTTTCCTCTCTGATAATTTAGCACCAAACAAAAGCAAGTATTATGCTTGGTGTGATAACACACACCTTTAATTCTAGCACTTGGGAGGCGGAGGCATGTTTCAGGCCCAACTGATCTACATAGGGAATTCCAGGCTAGGCAAGGCTACAGAGTGAGAACCAGTCTCAAAAGATTAATTAATTGACATTCAACACTGCATAGTTTAAGTGTTTGGGATCTGGAGTAGAACTGTTGCCTAGCCTATCTTGAGCCCTTAGGCAGTGCCAAATAGGCTGTTATGCAGGAAACTACATAATCCTTACCACATTCACAAGAGACTAATAACCACTCCTGCCACTTTTCAGATGAGAAATCTGAAGCCGAAAACTAAAATCCCAGTCACTCACCTGATAAAAGACTAAGCTGGCACTGGAGTATATATCCAGATATTCTGCTCTTCTAACCATGATTGTGATACACCAAGGAGAAAGAGGCACAGAGGATCTGAAGGGTGACTCCTCTACAAGCATTTGGGTTACATCTTTCCACATTTAATTAAGGGATTACCTCTGACAGAATCCACCAAAGCAAAGAACTAAGAATTCTAAGGGATAGTTGACTAATGGACAGGGGTGGATTCCCATTGGAGATTTGGTTAAGAAATGAAGAATTTATTGCCAATAAGAATTATTAAACAAAGAAATGAATTACTAGAAGGAATTGGGTGGTGTGAAGGGCTCTAAGCAAGTCAACTTTGTCTTTTATTGCCCCTGGTAAATTCAGTAGGGAAACTAGAATCAAAGGAATACATAACTAAATTATAGCTAGTGTAACAATAGTGCAGCATATAAATGGTTATAAAGGGAAAATTCAAACACTAAGGAGAAAAAAAGAAAAATTTAAACCTCTTTGGAGGTCTGGGGATACAGCAACTTAGAAAAAGCACTTGTCTGACATGTCCAAGACCCTGTATTCTATTCCCAGCACTAGGATGTGGGGATTGTCTCTTGAGCCAGGCATAGTGGCTTCTATCTGTAATTTCAGTCCACAGACGGTGAGAAAGAAATATCATAAAGAAATGTCAATCTGCTATAGGGAGATAGAGAGGAAACATTTCAAGATGTGGGCAGAGGCAAGAAGTTCCCAAATAGAGCTGTAATAGTGCAGGAAGAAATGTAAAACTCTACCAGTGGGATCCGTGAAATTAAACAGCATCTCCACAGCCTAGGACACCGTGAGCAGAGTGAAGAGTCCCCTTACAGAATGGGAGAGAAATCTGCCAGCTGCACTTCAGATGAGATGTTGTCATCCACAATCCATACAAAAATGGGCCAATGAGCAGTTATCAAATGAAGAAACACAAGGGACCAATCAATATTTTTTTATTTTGATTTTGGTCTTCTCAAGACAGGGTTTCTCTGTGTAGCTTTGGAGCCTGTCCTGAAACTGGCTCTGTAGACCAGGCTGGCCTTGAACTCACAGAGATCTGCCTGCCTCTGTCTCCCAATTGCTGGGATTAAAGGTGTGCGCCACCGCCGCCGCCGCCGCTGCCGCCACCACCACCACCCAGCAACCAATTAATATTTTTAAGTGTTCAAAATCCTTAATCAAAAAGGAAATACAAGTTAAGACTCCAGTGGGCTTTGCATCTCACCCCAGTCAGAATGCAGAATGGATGTGGGCAAAGAAGAACTGGTAGTCACTCTCAGAGGAAGTGTGAACTGGAGTAGCCCTCTGTGGAAATCAGTACAGAGGTGTCTCAGACTAAAACTAGAAGTCCCATATTAGCCAGCTACACCATACCCGAGAACATAGTCAAAGGACTTTATGTCCTATCACAGAGATACCTGTGCGTCCATTTACATTGCAGTCTTCACAACAGCCAAGAAACCAAACCAGCCTATGTTTTTGGTTGGTCTTTGGTCTTTTTTTTTGGGGGGGGGGCACACGACCCAGCTTCCAAATAAATCCATACACAGAGGCTTATTTTTGCTTAAGAATGCCCAGCCTTAGCTTGGCTTAGTTTCTAACCAGCTTTATTTAACTTAACTTATCCCATCTACCTTGTGCCTCTAGGCTTTTCCCTTTCTATTTCTGTATATCTTTTTATTTTCTACTCTGTGGCTTGCTGTGTAGTTGGCTGGCTGGCCCTCGGAGTCCTCCTCCTTCTCTGGCTCCTAGATCTATCTCTCCTCCCAGATTTTTCCCTCTATATATTTTCCCTGCCTGCCAGCCCCACCTATCCTTTCTCCTGCCTTGCTATTGGCCAGTTCTTGATTAGACCTTCAGGTGTTTTAGACAGGTACAGTAACACAGCTTCACAGACTTAAACAAATGCAATATAAACAAAAGTGACACACCTTAAAATAATATTCTACTACATTTCCCCCTTTTTGTCTAAATAGAAATGAAAGGGTTTTAACTTAAACATAGTAAGACTATATATAATAACAATTATCAAGAATTAAGTAAGGATTACATTCATAATATTTTGTCCATTTGTAGTTAGCATATTCAGAGAAAACAATGCATTATCTATCTTGTCTTAGTGAATCCAAAATTTTATACCTAACTTACTTTCTATCATAACTAAAGAAAACTGTAACTATAACTGTTTATTCTTCAACTCCATCAAAGACCCAGAAGGATGTAATATTACCTAACAACAGAGACGTTTGGCTGTCTGGACAGTCGCCCAAAGTTCCTCTGCAATGTTGGGGCATCCATCTTTAGCCTACAGGCCTAGAGTATCTGGCAGGCTTTTTTCTGAAGCAGGAATTTTGGACTGTCCTGCCTTGTGGAAATGTTCATCAGTCACTTTCCTCTGTGTCCTATAGAATATTTGGCAGCTTCTTTTGTGAAGCAGGAATTTTGAAAGGCTGTCCTGCCTTGTTTTGGCAAAGTTCAACATTTCTTTCTGTGTCCTGTATGTCCAATCTGCACAGCATATTGTCAGCAGTCAAAGGCAAGAACAGTTTCTTTGCCCAGTGGCTAACATTGCCACAATGAAGGTAAACTCCATAAAGAGTTTCTTCAATGCCCATCATCTTCTCTAAAGTAAATTGGTGCTGCCAGGAGCAGATGTGTCTCATTGTCATGAAAAACTTTAAATTAATAAAACATTTAAATGCCATATTCTATATGTCTTTGAAGTATTTGAAGACCATCTATCTAAAATATATTTATTTAATCTAGAAAACATATCTAACATATCTATAAATTTGATTGTTATAAGTGACTAATTATTAACCTATTTTTATTATCCTAAATAGTTTGTAATAATAGCTTTTAAAAACTAGAACTTTATCTTACATTTTTAAATGAACTGTATAGACATAATATCTTAAACAAGAATAGAAACATATATACAATATGTTGTAACAAAGATAACTTCAAATTTTTTATCAATATTCAAAAATCCTTTAAACGAGTAGAAATATACACACAATATAACAAAACTTTAACTTTGTATCAATATATTATATTTTCCTAAATAACAAACATCTATAACCCATCAAATAACCAAAAACCATCCATACCCTCCAATTCTTGGGAATGTTGGCGTAGTTTTCTTCATGTTTCTTTTTGCTGTCTGTGGACGAAGTATCTTTAGGGTCCCAGAGAGAAAATTTTAAGATAATGACCAAGTCCTGGGAAGACCAGTGACCTTTGTTGACAGATATCACCTGTCAAGATATCACCTCCTGAAGGAGGTCTCACCTGATCAAACCTGATCCATATTAATCCTGAAGGAATTCACAGCCTCTTATCTCCTGTGGGAACAAAACTCCAAAGCATTTTTGATTTCCATTTGACAAATAATAATTTTGACTTTTTAGAAGTTGAAGCATTCCTAAAGTATATAGGCTGATTTATTTCAACAGTCCCAGGTTTCTTTGTAGCTGTTGTTTGTTCATTAACAATCAAAAAATTCAAAATCAACATAATGCTCGAGATCCAGACTAGCTGTGTATTTCTGATCTTACGTGGCCTTTTGTTGTTGTTCTCTCTTTAAAGACTTTCTTTTACTTGGTATGCTGATTCTAAAACTTAATTTAAAAAAGAAGAAGGCCGGGCGGTGGTGGCGCATGCCTTTAATCCCAGCCCTCAGGAGGCAGAGTCAGGTGGATCTCTGTGAGTTCGAGGCCAGCATGGGCTACCAAGTGAGCTCCAGGAAAGGCGCAAAGCTACACAGGGAAACCCTGTCTCAAAAAACCAAAAAAAAAAAAGAAAAGAAAAGAAAAGAAGATCATGAGTTTGAGCTATCCTAGGCCATATACCAAGGCCTTAATACACACACACACACACACACACACACACACACACACGATAGAGAGAGAGAGAGAGAGAGAGAGAGAGAGAGAGAGAGAGAGAGAGAGAGAGGGAGATAGATAGATAGGGAGATAGATAGATAGATAGATAGATAGATAGATAGATAGATAGATAGATAGATAGATAGATAGATAGATATCCTTAAGGCTCAATAATAACACTAAAATGTCCAAACAACAGCTTTTATGAATTATTTTTTTTAAAATTATCCTTTTTTGAGATTATAATGTAATTACATCACTTCCTCGTTCCCTTTTCTCCCTCCAAAGCCTCCCATACACCCCTCCTTGCTCTCTTCCAAACTCATGGCCTCTTTTCCATTAACTGTTGCTATATACATAGATGTATATACTTACATATTCCTAAATCTGTAAATACAACCAGCTCAGCCTCCATAACATTACTTGTATGCATGTTTTCAAGGCTGACCGTTTGGTATTGCAAAACCAGTTGGCACACTCCTCCCTGGAGAAGACTGTTTCTCTCCCCTCATCATTCCTTAGTTGCCTGTAGTTCTTTGTTCAGGACTCAGGTTTCTTGGGCTTTCCCCCATCCACTTTAGCATGTCTATTGCTGTTGATCTAGCTCAGCTCATGTATTGGCAGTCATGTTGGCGAGACTTTGTGGGTGGAGCTTCTGACATTCCTAGGAGACACAATCTCACAGCAAACTCCCTGATCCTCTGACTCTTAGTCTTTCTGTCCCCTCTTCTGCAATGATCCCTGAGCCTTAGGTGCAGAAGTGCTACGTGTATGTTTCTGTTGGGACTCAGTTCCACAACTCTGCAATTTGATGGGCTGTGGTTTTGTGTCATGGTTTCCATCTGTTGCAAAGAGAACTTTCCTTGATGAGGGGTGAGGACTACACTTGTCTGTGAGTATAAGGACGAATAGCTATGAGGTAGTTAGGAATTGCACTGGTTTAGTAAAGAGGCAGTTATAGGTTCTCCTTCAAGATTCATGACTTCACTAGCCCTGGGGAGATAACTATCTACCTAAAAAAAAAACCCTATGATACACATAAGGCTGTGTATAAATATACATATATAGTTCAATGAAATTCTTTCACCTGAGCTGACCATGTTTCCTCCAAGAGCCAAAGACACAATCTGACAAAACCCCCAGCACCAGGCATGAGAAGCTTTCTTTTGACTTGTTGATCAGGGTTGGCCAAGAGACTTCTGTATTGCAGTACCATAATACTAATTTTACAAATATGCCTCCCTTCTCTTATTTTTCAGATTTATTTTATATGTACTAGTGTTTATCTGCATTATATACAAGCACCACATGCTTGTCTGTCACCCACAGAGGCAAGAAGAGGGTATCAGATTTCCTAGATGTTACAGAGTTGTGATCCGTCATGTGGGTGCTGGGAATTGAACCCAGGTTCTCTATGAGAACTGCAAGTGCACGTAACCCACGAGCCATTTCTCCAGCCCAGTCTCCTTCAGCTTTAACAGTCTTGATTTTTTGCTCTTTTTACTTTCTCATCTTACCAATTACAGCTTGCTTTTTAAAAAGTATTCCTTTGGTTTAGGCTTTAACTAAGAAAAAATGAACTATACTTTACAACATGTAAAATCAAAGTATGCATTGCTCTCCAATTATCCTTATCAAATAAAATTCAGCAGTGGAGTTTTTTTAATTAAAAGCTTTGTCCTATTGGTCTTATCTGTTACAAGTAGAATGCAGGATCCAACATGGATGCTAATGTTCCAAGTTATGAGTTGAGTTGACTGTGGTTGTATAATGGAACCTCTAGTGAGCTACCTAATTCTTTTTCCAGAATGTTAGAATACCAGGCTGCCTGGCAAGCTATTAAAAAAAAAAAAAAAAAACCTTTTCAAAAGCCCTTACAGCTCAATGCTTCCTTTGTGTTAGATGTAGTGACTTATTCCCACTCCAGCTGGAGAATTAAGTTTGAAATACTGTCCGGAATATTCTGCCTCAAAGTGTGACATGCTGTGCCACTTGATGGATATCGGGAGCCTGTTAAACATACCCACACAGTGATGTCTTCACTGTGCAAGCCTCTGGGCCGTTCAAACATTTCCCACAAGCCAAATGCTCCTGTGACAGAGGCCTTAGTTCCATCAGGGCTTTACACAGGCCTAGATGGATTTAGTATGCAAAATTGCAGATAACTCAGGACTAATTATCAATGAGGAGGAAACCGTCACAGATGGTTTTCGCTGTACCAAAACATGCGCACTGGGACACGAACATGCCTTGAGGACTCAAATCTGGGTTAGATCTAACCTAAAATTTTCCAATTTAATGATCCCTTCAGATATTAAAGTATGGAAAGAAAAACTTAGTGCCAAGTTTTACATAAATGTAATATTCTGTCTAAATACATCTTGGTAGAATAAAAGTCACTCAGTGGAAGTATAGATTTTATTCAATCTAGCACTTGGAGATAGAAAAAATGGGCCATAAATTATTTTAAGAAAATATTTAAGTTGCTTGTGTTTTCTCAACAATTTGTTTTACTCATTTGGCGCGGCGGGGGAAGAAAGCATGCTCCATCCATAACGCTCATTAAGGACCTGTGCCCATGGACTCCTAGAACAAGGAGAATTTAAGAACCTTTCAGAGGGAAAATATGATCCTCACTGCTCTTTCGCTTCCCACCCTGAGACATGCCTCCTATTAAAATTCTTGGTTTCCAATTTACTCACTTAAGATAAATGATGCCAAAATTCTGAAAATCATGTAGGACCACTCAAACTATTTATAAGGGAGCCAGCTCAGTAGAATGCTGTGCCTAGCGGGCACGAAGCGCTGGGCTCCATCCCCAGCACCTCATAAAACAGGTAGAGTAGCTTAAGCCTGTAATCCCAGTACTCTGGAAGTGGAAGCAGGAGGATCAGGAATTCAAGGCCATCCTCTGCTACCGAGAGTGAGTTTCAGGCCAGCCTGGGCTACATGAAGCCATTTCCAGAAGAAAAATTACAGAGAAAAAAAAATAGTGATAGTTAACAAAAGAAACTTTGTTATCACAAGCTTTAAAAGAATAAATGAAAGAGCAAATGGTGTTAGACAAACTGAAAGAAGCAGACTCCGAACCTGATAAATTTGTTTTTATACTTTCCGAGAGGGCAGAGAATGTTATTCCTCTTTCTAAGTTTCTATTTCCTCATTCTTTAATAAAGAAAAACCATACAGACAGCTACGTCTATTCTGTCTTCCTTTCTGCGACCACACTCCAGAGCCAGCAGACACTCCCACATCCAGATCTTATCCCCAAGCCCCCTTCACCATGGGCCCTTACTGCAACCCATATCTAGGATGAGAATGCCAGCATTTCTCCAGTCCCATGTTAGAAAGAAAACTCCGAGGCTGAGAACTTTGGACACTTTCACCCTCTGCTCCTCTCTCTCTCTCTCTGCCCTTCTCACCAGCATCCTTGGCTGTCCTCCTAGGATCTAAGTCACCTTCATCCCAGGGGCAGCAGCTGAGAGGGTGCTGTTCTCACCACTATTCAACTTAGTAACACTAGCCTTAACCAGAGAAAACAGTCAAGAAAACAAAGGAAATGCCGTCCAATGGGAAAATCCCCAGACACCCATGTAAAAAGCTGGGTGTAGCAACAACTGCCTGTGGCCCCAGCATTGGGGACAGTGACAGCAGATCCCAAGAGCTTACTGGCCAGCCAGATTAGCCAAAGTGACAAGCTTCTGGCTCAGTGGAAGACCGTGTCTCAAGACGACAGTGCAGAGTGGCAGAGGAAGAAACACAAAGTCCTTCTCCAGGCTCCATATGTGCCCACATGGTCATACATACCTACACACACATGTATGTACCGCACATGTATTCTACATACATTCTCAGTCTCTCTCTCTCTCTCTCTCTCTCTCTCTCTCTCTCTCTCTCT